>JAJJWW010001438.1:0-244002 GCA_023531295.1 Papaver armeniacum | reverse complement strand
AATTATTTTAATTGTACTCATACGATAGAAACTTCAAGATCAGATCACACAACTACATCAGTCTGGCTTCACAATCCCAATGAAGTCTTTAAGTCATTAACCTGGTTTTAGAAGAAAAAACCAAAGGTTAAAGTAGAATCGACTCTAGCTTAGCAAACTAGTATCACACATAAAGTGTGGGATTAGGTTTCAGTTGCTAGATTTCTCCCTTATATAGTCTTTCAAATCAGGGTTTGCAATCAATGTTAGATTGGTAACAAAGCATTCAATACTCACCGTTAGATGAAAACCTGATTAGATTCAAGCTAATATTTCTCAACCGTTGGATCTAAAACTTAGCTTGTTACACAAAAATGAAATGTTCAATTTTGGGTTTATGAACCGTACCCAAACATTACTATTTGTTGGTTCAACAATAGTCAACCAAATGGTTATCCATATGATCACTCTCATATCAACCATATTCTTCTTCACCATAACTAGTTCAAATGACTCAAATGAACTAGTTAGAGAGTTGTTCAGTTGATTAGATCTTATGAACTACGTACACAAGAAACAATCGAAGAAAAAACGGTTTGATTCACTCGAATCGGTTCATGAACTTTATAGCCACGGTTTGCAAAAGCATTCCTTAGTTTATATAAACATTAGTTGAAGAACAACCGGTTTTAGATATAACCTACTCAAGTTCATGGACCGGGTTCGTGGACTTAAGCTCATGGAAGGAGTACACAAACTCCAATGGAAATTCTCGGAGTCGAGAACTTCCGCCGGCCGCGAACTTGGCTTGCGCCACTTCCATTTCTCTTGATCAACAAAGTTCGCAAACTTTGGTTCAAGTAATAAGGACTTATACATATATATGTTTCCACAACAATGCTTATATCCTACCAATGGTTATGTAATCTAAACTCTCATTTCAATCATTGAAACATTCTCAGAGAACGTTATATAGTCGTTATTCACAGACCATTTTTTGTCAGAGCAATTTCCAAAGTGATTGAAACATAACATGACTTTCGTCACTAGGTAAAGATGAATTCGGTTAAGTGAAATCTTACCAACACATATTTCGAGAAATAGATAAAGAGTTAAACTCGCTCGAAATAGCAAATGTGTATAATGAAAGTCTATACGTTAAACGCCTTTTGTCTCAAGAGTAGGAGATAGAGTAAATAGACTTTTGAGTGACAGATACGTTTAAGTCTCCACATACCTTTTAGTCGATGAAGTTCCACCGGTTCCTCGAGTAGTCCTTCGTCTTGTATGATGATTTCCATGGAGTTCTTGAGCTCAACTACACTTTCTATCCTAGTTCGAGACCTTTAGCTACATAGGCTAGAAATCAAGACTTATAGTTTTGATCACTAACACCGATAAACATGCTTGAGATAGCAACGCATGCGAGTTCGACCGAGCAATGCTCTAATAATCTCCCCCTTTGTCAATTTTAGTGGCAAAACTATTAATACATATGGAATACAAAAAATAAATAAATTAACTTTTGTAGCTCCTATTCCACATGTCTAATCTTCAACATTACTCGAAATCTTTGTCACTTCCAAGTACTCCAATGATCCCAAAGGTTGTAAGTTTAGCATCATCGTTGTTGAAGATCCGTAGCTATAACAATAAGAAAACAAGAGTTTTCAATCATTGTTATACCGTGTCATAGTATCATTACACAGCGTCAAAGTTCAATTGTATCACAACTTAAACAACAATACTATGGTGATATGTATCACTCCCCCTTAGTCAATACTCCATATCACATGGAAACCACTCCCCCTTACATAATGATCTGAAAACCATATGTATTTGTAGTGTGAACTACATATTAATGCTCCCTCTTTTTGTCAATAAAATTGCCAAAGGTACAAGAATGGGATCCTAATGAAATTTCCGAAAGAGACATTTCATGACCAAAAGAAAGAAACACACATCATCTTATTTAGATGCAATAATAAATCCGAAGCTAAATGCATTCATCAAGGAGTTTAAAGACACAAGATAACCCCTATAATATTCCACAGCCGCACTCCCCACAAAGATATGGCAATTAAGCGCAAGTTCAAAAAGAACTCTCCCCCATAATATGTCACTCCCGAAAGAACAACAAGAGCGACCTTAATTTCGAAGGAAAAGAAGGATTTCTTTGGGCATAACAAATCACATACAAGTATGAATTTGAATCCAAAATACTCAATTAAATTAACCACAAGAGAACCCATGATTAATTTAATCGAAATACACAACCAAACTAATCACAAAAAGTAATCAATTTAATTGGCCATACTCACATAAGAGAATCTATGGAGCAATGACTAAGTTAATCATGAAAATAATCAACCCAATCAAAAGCGCTCAAACATAAGAAAACTTACGGAGTCATAACTAAATAACAAAAGAAGATGATTAATTTAGTTCAATATGCTCGACATAAAGTACCTTATGGAACAACAACAAAGCTAACCATGAAAATAATCAACTTTGACTGTTTTAGTGCTCAACATAAGACACATTACGGAGCCTCACAGTAATACACAAAAAATATGGATCGGGGAAGATCAATTAATTGGAATACACAAGGATTCATTCTTTCCATCACAATTTGCACCATGACATACAATAGACATAATCCTTGAAAAACAAAAGATTTTAACCTATCTTCCATCAATAATTGACAATATAGGCTTAACTTTTGTATTTGTCAAAAGTACATTCATTTCTTTATCAATATAAGAATATCGACTTATGAAAGACTTTACTTATGACAAGATATGGGACAATCATAGTTCACGGACGCAAACACACATATCCCATAAACAATTTCAATATATAAAACCATAAAGATTAATACCGCAAAAATCATCTTCCTAACAAGTTTAGAATTTAAACCAATAAATATAAAAACATGAAGATGAAAACGTTGGACATAGCTATGTGTAATCACAATAATGGCTATTCCAAACTCTAGTTATTCTTCTACCAAAAATAGAAAAATAGAAGATTTACTAGATGTTAAGACCTTTGAAGAATTCTTTATTGTCCCCGAGCTCCTTGTCGTCAACAAACCATTGGGACATAAGGTTCATTAAGGTAGGAGTTTATATCAATAAACCTTCTTGGTCAGATAATATCGAACTGGGCCTTCTCAATCTCATGAGTCTTAAACACAAAAGCCTTTATTTGTTGAATCTCCTTTTGCATCTCTTTCAACACTTCAAGAAAATCGGAAAACTTCTGAGAGTTTGAAGGAACGGCTCTTGGCTTCCTCACATTCCTTCTTTTTCTTTTCAATGTTGGAGCTAATGGAGATTTTTTGTTTTCCTTCATGATTGATGGCTTGACAATCATATTAACATCCTTTCCATCAAAAGACAGAGCACGTGGAGCATCCATAGGTGTATGGGTTTGTGAGAGGAAATCACAATCTCAACAAGTAGTCTTGTGATATAAAGGAGTTTCAAAGAAGGAAAAGGAATGTAGGGTTTCGAAACCTTTAACAGGTTCGTAAATGACCACTCTCAACCCTATGAAGAGTAGAATTGTCGATAGTACCCTTTCTTTTTGTTTGACAGACACAAAATCAAAACTAAGAAAAAGAAAAGAGAAAAAAACTTTTCCTAAAGCCCTGAGGTACAAAATCATTGTCTCTTTGATCGGGCACATGAGAAGATTTTCATCAAACAACACAATTAAATTGCGTTGCGAAATGTGTAATTTGTCCACCATTTTCCTCATGAGAGGAATCCTCGAGACCTCTTCTATCAAACCGACTCGACCATACTTTCTTCTTCTTTAATGGTCTTGGTTTGTCCTTGAAACTAACTTCTTAGATGAAGATAAAATCCTACATACCTCAGCGGTCTTCAGAGCAAGTTTAAGCTTCCTTGTTAAATGATTTGCTCTTCATTGAAGTTTGTTGACGTGCCTTAGTTAGTGTTTGTACTTGTAACACCTTGAAAGTTCATGACCCCTTTGAGAACAATACGAACACGTCAATCTAGGATAAAAATCAGGCTTTTAGATGAGCATGCAAACAAGGCACATAGTGGAACCTGAAACATTATAAATAGAGTTTCCAAAGAATGAATCAACTTTATCTTCCAGAATAGTTGGATTATCTTCTGAAAGAATATCAAGATTGATGTATGTATTGCTATAATTATCAAAATCAATACTTTCACCAAGAAGTGCAACACTTGATTTCTCGTCTTCATTAGAATCAAACATTTCATCAAGAGTTGCAGCAAGACCTTTGTTCCTGAAGTGTATTTTCTACGATTTTGGCACTCGTTTCCAAGATGACCAAATCCTTTACACTTAAAGCACCGAGGCATATCCTCGTCATGATTTTCATCAATATCCCTATTTTTAGTAGGAACACTTATGAGGTTTGACCGATGCCTTAGGCTTATCTCGGAGAACCGTTTTCTTCTCTTCATCAAAAGATCCCTAAACTGTCTTGTGATCATCGAGACCGATTTGTTAAGATCTTCATCTCATGAATCTGTCTCGAGTGATCATCTTCGAGATATACACTTTTTACTTCTATCAAGTAATTTAGTGTCATTTAGTGCTTTGAACGCAACATCCTTAGTCTTGGATGAATGTTCATGATCAAAGATCTTAAGCTTCCCAACCAGCGTATTTCTGGAGAGATTATCAAGGTTATTTCCCTCAACGATGGCATGCTTCTTAAAATCGTATCTAGATGGCAGTGATCTGAGAATTTTCATCACAATGTCCTTTTCAGGAATAGTCTTACCCAATGCAAAAGATGCATTAACAATTTCAGACACTTTGTGATAAAACTCATCAAATGTTTCTTCATCTGCCATACGAAGGTTTTCCCAATAGGAATTAAGGTTTTCAAGCCTAGCTTCCTTTTCACTGGTATTACCTTCAAAAACGGTTTCTAAGATATCCCAAGCTTCTTGCGACTTAGTGTAGTTTGTCACATGGTGTCAAGATTTGGGGGTAATGGCATGTATGATGGCATTCAAACCGTCGGAATTTTGCTTTACATCAAGTACCTCGGCGGGGTGTATTTACCAATATTCTTGGGAACGTTTACATCACCAACTCGCCACGACGGGAGGATCATAGCCATTAACAACATATACTCATGATTGAAAATCACGCGCTTAAAAAAGCTCGCATAGCAATTTTCCACCATAAGTATTATAGCCATCGAATACTGGTGGTACATTAATAGAGATAGCACCTCTGTTCATAGAGTCAGATTGCTACAAACACAGACTTGTAAGGTCTTAAACGTGTTTGCACATCCGATACCAATTGAAAAGTGGGGTCTAACAACCACACCCAATATTTCGCTTTTTAGCAATGTACTGTATGGACAAACTCCAATATAATTTCTAGAGAATCAACTATACAAATGTACTCAATCTAGATAAAAAGTATATCAAAGAGTTTATATCTCAATCTCTCGATTTGATCTTTACTCAAGCAAATAAAAATCTGAGTCTTTATCAAAGAGATAACTTGGATGGTACCAAAGACCAATATCCAAGTGTCAATCAATTTAAATCAACAACCCAAAAGGTCGGATATTCTAATTGATTGAACAACGCACAACCCGTGATATTTCAATTATATAAACAAATATAATGCGGAATGTAAATAACACAGACTCCGGAATTTTGTTAACGAGGAAACCGCAAATGCGAGAAAAACCCGGGACCTAGTCCAGATTGAATACACATTGTATTAAGCCGCTATAAACTCTATCCTACTCCAAATTAACTTCATTCCGGACCGTAGTTGAACCCCAATCAATCTCATACTGATCCAAGGTACGTTATGCTCTACGCCTACGATCCCAAAGCAGGATTCTATGTACTTGATTCCCTTAGATGATCTCACCCACAACTAAGAGTTGCTACGACCCAAAG
Source organism: Papaver armeniacum (assembly GCA_023531295.1). Taxonomy (NCBI): domain Eukaryota; kingdom Viridiplantae; phylum Streptophyta; class Magnoliopsida; order Ranunculales; family Papaveraceae; genus Papaver; species Papaver armeniacum. The sequence continues at coordinate 238,081 of JAJJWW010001438.1, read as the reverse complement.
TCGAAAAACTTTAATAAAAAAATCTGTATCACACAGAAAAGTCTACAGAATAGATAAATCGTCTCCCATGAATAAACCTATGAGTTTTGTTCCGTCTTTTGATAAATCAAGGTGAACAAGAACCAATCAATAACCCACTTATATTCCTAGAAGAACATCCTAGTATTATTGATCACCTCACAATAATATTAATCGACGAATAAAAAAGATATCGCGGAATCACAAACGATGAGACGAAGTATTTGTGATTTCTTTTCTATCTTGCCTATCGTGAGATATAAATCTCAAGCAAATTATTTCAATTGTACTCGTAAGATAGAAAAACTGCAAGATCGATCACACAACTACAAGAAAAGTAGTATCGGTCTTAAACTTCTCAATCCCAATGAAGTCTTTAAGCCGTTAACCTGGTTTTAGAATAAGAAAACCAAAGGTTAAAGGAGAATCGACTCTAGCTTAGCAAACTAGTATCACACGTAACGTGTGGGGATTAGGTTTCCCAGTTGCTAGAGTTCTCCCTTATATAGTCTTTCAAATCAGGGTTTGGAATCAATGTTAGCTTGGTAACAAAGCATTCAATACTCACCGTTAGATGAAAACCTGATTAGATTCAAGCTAATATTTCTCAACTGTTGGATCGAAAACTTAGCTTATTACACACAAATGTTCAATTTTGGGTTTATGAACCGTACCCAAACATTAACATTTGTTGGTTCAACAATAGTCAACCAAATGGTTAGCCATATGATCACTCTCATATCAACCATATTCTTCTTCACCATAACTAGTTCAAATGACTCAAATGAAATAGTTAGAGAGCTGTTCAATTGCTTAGGTCTTATGTAACTACACGAGACACAATCGAAGCAAAAACAGTTTGATTCACTCGAATAAGTTCATGAACTTTATAGCCACGGTTTGCAAAAGCATTCCTTAGTTTATATAAACATTATTTCAAGAACAACCGGTTTTAGATATAACCTACTCAAGTTCGCGGACTTAAGCTCATGGAATGAGTACACAAACTCCAATGAGAAATTCTCGGGTCGAGAACTTCCGCCGGTTCGCGGACCGAGTTGTGAGGAACTTGGCTTGCGCCACTTCCATTTCTCTTGATCAACAAAGTTCGCAAACTTTGGTTCAAGGAATAAGGACTTATACATATATGTGTTTCCACAACAATACTTATATCCTGTCAATGGTTATGTAATCTAAACTCTCATTTCAATCATTGAAAAATTCTCGAGAACGTTATATAGCCGTTATTCACGACCATTTTTCGTCGAGCAATTTCCAAAGTGATTGAAACATAACATGACTTTCGTCACTAGGTAAAGAAGAATTCGGTTAAAGCGAAAGCTTACCAATGCATATTTAGAGAAATAGATAGGCGAGTTAAACTCGACTCGAAATAGTAAATGTGTATAATGAAAGTATATACGTTAAACGACTTTTGTCTCAAGAGTAGGTGATAGAGTAAATAGACTTTTTGAGTGACATATAAGTTCAAGTCTCCACATACCTTTTAGTCGATGAAGTTCCATCAGTTCCTCGAGTATTCCTTCGTCTTGTATGATGATTGCCATGGAGTTCTTGAGCTCAACTACAATTTTTTTCCTAGTCTGAGACCTTTAGCTACATAAGCTAGAAATAAAGACTTATAGTTTTGATCACTAACATTGACAAACATGCTTGAGATAGCAACGCATGCGAGTTCGACTTAGCAATGCTCTAACAGAATGAAACAGTTCAAGTCAAATATCACGAACCTCAAGTGGAAGGATGATGTTATCGTTGTAGCTTCTTACTTCTTCACTTCTTCAAGTCTTCGCAATACTTGTAATGTCTCATATCCTAATATTTTCAATCTAACCTATACAAAGTTGACTCTAGTACATAATCAAGCGACTCTTTAAATGAGTTTTGATTCACTAAAATATGACAACCAAACTTGACATACCAACGCTTGGTGGGTTCAACCGAGCTATGCTCTAACAATCTCCCCCTTTGTCAATTTTAGTGACAAAACTTTTACATCATATGGATAAACAAATTACAAGAATTCATTACACATACGCTTGATTCCCGAATTCAACATCACAATAACCCGTATACATTTAATCCTTAAATGCCATTGTTGACATTATGATAACAAAGAATATTAATCCCCCTAAAGGTAAGATAGGTAGATTTTATCAATCCACACGTCTTTGTTATTCCTTTGTAATGATATGTTACTCCCCCTTAGTCTATGCTTTCACTCTTTCGTTAGATAAACGTTTAACCACCATTGTCCTTTCCCTTAGTGATACCAATCAATATAAAATCAATGCCAATATCACTTGTTTACTCCATATATTTCTCCCCCTTTTTGTCACAATATGACAAAGAAACGAAAAAATAAAGGAAAAACCGAAAAGAATCTTACAAATCTTAGAATAGACTTGCAACCTATAGAGTTAAGCACGAGGGTTCACACACCATTTTTGATAACCAATATCGAAACCGAAACTACAAAGTAATTTGTTTTGATATGTTACCAAGGAAACAATTGCCCGAAGCAATTTTCCCTAATAGTTTAGCAAACCAAAAATCAACTAAGCACCTTAGTCCCTTTACTAAACCGATTGTACAAATAAAATCGCTTGTTCGATAAAACCAAAATAAAGATAACTCTATTTTTCTCACCAGGTTCTAATTATTCATATAACTTAGACCTTAAACTTTTTTAAACAGGACAAGTACTAGGTTAGTTAACTAGCATTTCTTTTTAAGGCATTCGATTAGACTTGAATAACCGAAACCTCCAGTTTGATAAGTCTAACTAATATCAGAATTAACTTAGTATCTCTTATCCGGAATCGAATTGGACTAAACAATTCATCCCGTAAACCTTTTCTTTCGTTAAGCCATAAACAATTCATACAAACCAAAATAAATCAACTTGCATAATTATTCACCTCAACCGAAAGCAATTGAAACAACATAGACATTAAAGCACCGCAATTTCACCGAAATTTTGTAAGCCTAAACAATTGATACCACACAATAAAGCAAGATAACAATAGTTTTTCTTAACCGAAACCAATTGAATCACACACACATCCATACACAAATAATGGAATAAAACATCAATTGTACCGAAATTTTGTTAAGCAAAAGCAATAAATATACGCAATAAAATCAGGCTTTTCTTAAACAGGGAAACAATTAACTAACAAGATTATTACCTCAGATTTCGCATCCTCTTCTCCAATATATTTGCATATTCTTCCAGGGAGAATTGATATCGAAATATCATTATGTTGTCATCCTTATGCAAAACAAAAGAATAACAACAACCAACCTTTACCAGAGAAAGGTTGAAAACCGGTTTTTAACTATTGCAAGCAAAGTTGAAAACCGCCTTCATATGCTTTTATGCTAAACCAAACCGATTCAACATATTATGACTTTTTCACATATTGTTTCTATCAGAAACCCTCATGATCCTTTGATAAAGCCTACCAACATGGGCTAGAACTTAATCCTCTAAATCAAAAAGTCACCCAAACCATAAGGGTTCACAACATTATGAGATCGAATATCAAGGTAATAAAACCGAAATCAAACATCCCATAAACATACATAGCAATAATAAAGCATTCAAGCACGAAAGCTATGTAAATCAAAAACTATCACAAGAAAAATTATAAATCAAATAATTTTATTCATAATAGACCTAATACAATCATTGAAAGAAATCAAAAATTGATGTCTATTTTCCCTTTGCAACTTAGTCCTTCATATCAATGCTAAATGAAGGCGGATTACTACTTTTCAGTCTTCAGCTTGTGAATTTCTTCAAGTAGAAAACCTTGCTTCTTAACCAGAACTTCTTGGAGGTGAGAAATTTTCGTGAAGGATTCTGCAAGAGCATGTAATTCTGTCTTTGATTGAACACAAAAGTGTGTCAATGCTTCAATACACTGGTCTTTCCTCAGCGTATTCTCTCTTTCCTTATTGCTAAGCCAATCTCCGTTTTTGATTTTACTCTTAATATCAAGAGAAGATCCAGACTTAATCTTAAGTTTATCTTTCTGATCTAGCATCTTTCCATAAGAAGATGTTGGATCCAGACTCATGGTTCGGACGAGGAATGACCAAAGAAGGAGAAGGATATTTTTATAATTTTCATACTTCCGAAAATATAATATTCCTATAAATACGAAAAATATCAAATATTTTTAAATACTAGATTTTATTCCCATAATCTACACATAAGTGCCTTGATTTTCCTTCTTCCTCACTCAATTCGGCACACAAGGTGAGGAACAAATTTTAATACCGATCAAGTGGTATTAGTATGAGATTTTCTTTCATTATGGGATTTCGAACAACCAGAGTGTCCTTGATCTAGTATCGTATGAGAAATTCTCTTCTTGTTACCTCGAACTAGCAAAGTATCTTGAGATTGACTTGGGTTGCTGTGCAACTTTTAGCAATTCTGTTTTTGAGACAGTTTTGCATCTTGTCTTATTTTTCCCTTTACCATTAGATGATTTAATAACATCGGAAGACATGTCCATTTTCAAAATGGGTAAATCACTAATGGAGGAGAAAGAAATAAGATTGACAACTAATGCAATATTAGTTGTTTCCTCTTCTTCAGAATCGTATGAATCAGAGGTCTCATCTAGAGTTACAACCAAAGCCTTTCTTCCAGTGTATTTATTAAAATTGGGACAGTGTTTAGCAATATGACCAAACCCTTTACACTTAAAGATACCAGAAAATTTGTTAACGAGGAAACCGTAAATGCAGAAAACCCCGGGATCTAGTCCAAATTGAACACCACACTGTATTAAGCCGCTACAGACACTAGCCTACTACAAGTTAACTTTGGACTGGAATGTAGTTGAGCCCTGAGCAATCTCACACTGATCAAGGTACAGTTGTGTTCCTTACGCCTCTAGAACCACGCCGGATTCTGCACACTTGATTCCCTTAGATGATCTCACCCATAACTAAGAGTTGATACGACCCAAAGTCGAAGTCTTAATAAACAAATATGCATCACACAGAAAAGTCTATTGAATAGATAAATTTGTCTCTCACAGATATACCTACGAGTTTTGTTCCGTCTTTTAATAAATCAAGGTGAACAGGAACCAATTGATAATTTAGACTCATATTCCCGAAGAACAACCAAGTAATATCAATCACATCACAATAATCTTAATCGATTAATGAAACAAGATATTGTGGAATCACAAATGATGAGACGAAGGTGTTTGTGACTACTTTTCAATCTTGCCAATCAGAGAATAAATTTCGAGCAAATCTTAAAGAAGATAGTACTCAATTACAATAGAAAACAGCAAGATCAGAACACGCAACTACAGAGAAAATAGTTGGGTCTGGCTTCACAATCCCAATGAAGTCCTTAAGTCGTTAACCTACTGGGTTTTAGAAAAATCTAAGGTTAAAGGAGAATCGACTCTAGTCGCAACTAGTATCACACAGGAGGTGTGGGGATTAGGTTTCCCAGTTGCTTGAGTTCTCCTTTATATAGTCTCCAAATCAGGGTTTGCAATCAATGCTACCTTGGTAACAAAGCATTCAATATTCACCGTTAGGTGAAAACCTGATTAGATTCAAGTTAATATCTTTCAACCGTTTGATCGAACTTACCTTGTCATACACAAATGAAATGTACAAACATTTAGACAAATTTAACCGTACCTAAACGTGTATACTTAGTTGGTTCAAGAATAGTTAACCGAGGTTAGCCATATGAACACTTTCATATCAACCTTATTCATCTTTATCTCAACTAGTTCAAACGACTCAAATGAAACTAGTTAGTGAGTTGTTCAATTGTTTATATTCTCATAGAAGTATACAAGACACAAAATGAAACAAAATCGATTTTGATTCACTCAATCATTTCATGAACATTATAGCCACGGTTTGCAAAAGATTGCATTCCTTTATATATAAATATATTAGTTCATGAACAAACCGATTTTAGAACATAACCTACTCAAGTACGCAAACGGGGTACGTATTTAAGTAGCCGGACTGAGTCCGGATTCGCCAAATGATGAACGGGTACGCATACTTCCAACCTCGTTGAATTCCGGAAATTGGACTTACGCTAGTACACGTACGAGTGCGCATACAAAGTTCCCGGACTTCCATTTACTAACCAGTACGTATACGGGTACGCATACTATGGTTCCCGGACTTGGACCTTACACAAATGTGAATACACAAACTATGTTTATACCAATCATGGTTATATGTTCTAAACTCTCATTTCAATCATTGAAACATTCTTAGAAGATGACAATAGATGTCTCACACAACTATTAGCTCCAAAGCAATTTTCAAGTGATCGAATGATCAATACGAAACATTCCGAGTATATACCAAAGGATTGCATCATACAAATCATGTAAGATGTTACAAGGCGATTTTCACATGATTATCTTTTGTCTTTCGTCAAGAATAAAATATGAACTTGGTTAAATCGAAAGATTGCCAACACATATTTCGAGAAATAGATAAGAGAGATAAACTCAGCTCGAAATATCAAATGTGTATAATTGAAGTCTATATAGCAATACGACTTTTGTCTCAAATAGAGATAGAGTAGATAATCTTTTGGTTGATAAATGAGTTCAAGTCTCCATATACCTTTTGTTGATGAAGTTCCACAAGTTCCCTTGAGTAGTTCTTCGTCTTCAATCGATGAACTCGTGAAGTCTAAAGCTCAACTACACATTCTATCCTAATCCGAGACTTAGCTATAAGTATACTAGAAATCAAGACTTATAGTTTTGGTAACTAAACTTGACAAACAAGCTTGAGATAGCAACGCTTGCGAGTTCGACCGAGTAGTGCTCTAACACAAACAGAACCAAAGTTATGTTATTTTTTGACAATCAAGGAAGGAAGTTTTTGTCTCTTTGTATGCTTTGTCATCCTACCTAAAAAAAATTTATTCTTCTCATGAAGTCGTTTGTATTGTCGGCTACTTATTACAAACCAACCACTTTGCTGAACAGGGATCTCGACAACGATAGCCTTACCGATTATAACGCAACCTGCAACCAAGTCGACTAATACATAAAGCAATGTCTGGTGAACAAAGGTTATCCCCACACAAAGTGTAGGGTTTACGGTGCAATAAAAAACGCTTGTATGTTGAATACTTCATCTCCAGGGTCCATGCAACATTCCGATTGTGGTGGTCCTGCACTATATATAATATGAAGTTATATTTTTCACAAATTTTAAATTGAGGTGTCATATTGAAAGATCAGATCCAAGTCATATTAACCGACCACATATGCCATTGTTTATCTGTTTGAGAAATTATTTTTTTATTTCTCATTTTCTTAACCTCCCTTAATTGAGTGCCGATAAAGGAGACAAAATCGGATCGTTTAGAAGTAATTTCTACCTCTTAGCTATATATTTTTGAAATGATAAAACTTCCTTTATTTAAGTAGTCCTAATTGTTTGATTATTAATTAAGTTAATTAAGATTATTTAAATTAATATATAGATTATTGTTACGACTAAAATTAGATTTTTATTTAAAGTGGTAAACAAAACAAGAGACAAAAACATAAAGGAGACAAAGTATGAAAATAGAAGCAGGAGAATCAGGTGTGTTTTCTCATTAACATTTTTACTCTTTAAATACATGAGATGAAGACAAGGTAGGAGTACATGTGTTGAGTAACATAGAAGAAGTGCTCCATGTGTCTATCAAAGATGGAAGTTTCCCATGCATAGTGACAATGAGGGTGGTCAACCATACCACCAATAACATTCCTATAACACTCCCCCTTGGATGACCACCATTATAAATTAACTTCTTTGTCAAAACCTTTCTAGAAAACGTCTGTTGATGAAAAATTGGTCAAAGGAGAAAGTCACTTAAGCTTATGAAATGGTGTCGCTTGTTAGGACTCTTCTCCTTTGTAGAATCGTTTCAGCAAAAATGTTTCGCACAAAAACCTGAATACTTGTAAGGAGAAGAATAATCTCAACCGAAGTTGTATCTTTAGTGTCTTTGTTATCTCGTTAAAAACCTTGCCGAGTAACCCATGTGGGAAAAAGTAACCTCGGTGAAGTAAAAGAGTACAACACACTTTGATGCCATCATTGCATTGTTATATGCTCCCCCTAATATCGACATCTCCCTATGATTTGTATTATGGTATATAAACAGGTTCCTTCCAACATTGGTATGTTGAACATTTCCCAACATTGAACTCATAGGGCTATGAATTTAAAACAGGTTCCTTCCAATGTTTCTCTTCCACGAACCTATACCTTCCGTGGGAAAAAGAATCACCATGTTCATAATTGTTTTGCGAGAATAAAACAGATTTATGACCTTCAAAATCTACTTCTTTTCACTGTCAACAAAGTAAACTCTCTAATGACCACTACAATGAATTTCATTTCTGCAGAAAAACAGGATTCTCATAAAATGGATTTCAATGGTCACTCATCTCGAAATCCCCACATGAATCGTGTTCCACCAAATGGTGCAAACTCTTACACCACAAAAATACACATTCCCAGTGCTTATGAGAATAAGTTTATTAGACCTAAGTCTAGAAGATGGAGACCTCTCTTCTATAATCCCCTATACCAATTTCTAGAGGTCCTAGACTTAATCCTCAGAAAAGTCCTTCTAACGGTTTCCCTAAAGAGGCTTTTTCGATTTTTTCTGGAATAAGAAATAATCGAAGGAAGGGAAGAAATACTCGATATAAACTCATAAATGGCCTTTTCAACTCATCTTTTAACAGTCATGGTGGGATTTCAACTCACTTCACTACCTAATTGTAGGTAACTTCATCCCTGTATCTAGCTTGAGAGTTGCAAGGATGATGTTTGAGAGATACTCAAGCCTACTGTTGGATACCATTTGTTTTGTATTTGATTGTACTGTTCTGTTTTGTGAAGGATGAGTCAATTCTTGACTCCCTGTAACTAATACATCTCTTTTGTTTGCTCTGATTAAAACCTTTAGTTATTGAGCCATGCTGATAAAATATATTTGAAAAACAGAGAGTATTTCTCTTTTTTGATCTTTCCTGATCCATTAGTCTTCCACATCCGGTCCATGAACGTCGGTCTCTCTCTCTCCTGGGAGTTGTAGGGTTTCCGCAACAAGGGTCTCCTTCTCTTGTTTGCAAACATATATATATTTTATATTGTTTTGCCTTCCCTAATAACAAAAAAAAGGGATATGAAGAACTCCTCAAGACCTCAAGAAGTTGTGAATCTTGAGATGGAAGAAGACACCAAAGGATGTGATTCTGTTAAAGAACTTGTCTTTAAAAAGATGATTGAAAGAAAAGGGTACAAATCCTAGATTGGAGAATACGTCAAGGATTTAATTCTTTTCAGAATGACTCTAGGGTTGAGTTTGAAAATCTTCAAATGCACATAAATCAACTTCTTGATGGTCAGGTCAAAATCCTTGATAATCAAAACACCTTGATCGGGGAATCGAAGAAACTCATCATAGACTGTGTCAAAGTTAGGCATCTTGCCCGCATTGTTGATCGGAAAGTTAATGTTCTTACTCATGAACATGGGGTCTCTACGGTCAAAAGAGTCAAGGATATCAGTGATACCTTTTATGATGAACCTTTTCAAAGGTATGATGTTATCAAAGAAACTTGATTCTTATTTTGTCTAGGAAACTTCTTATGAGAATTTATTCTTATGTTTTAAGAAGGATAACTAGGGTTTGGAATATCCATTATTGTGAGTACACATAGCTATTTCCAACGATTTTCATCTTGCATTTTTTATATAACGAGATGTTTTTGACTGTTTTTGAAGGTTGACAATTTTTGAAGTCTTCAAAATATTTGAAATGCAACTTATGGATGTGGTTACCACATATCTTTATGGGGATCTTGATACAGAGATATTCATGAAAGTTCCAGATGGACTTCCATTGCCCAAATCAAGTAACTCTAAACCACAGAGTGCATCTCAATTCAAATTGAAACGCTCACTTTACGGATTAAAGCAATCAAAGGATGTGGTATACCATCTAAGTGATTATTTGATCGGGAAGGGATATACAAATAATGAATTGTGTCCATGCGTGTTTATAAAGAAACAAGTTCTGGATTTGCAATTATAGCTTTCTATGTCGACGACATGAACATAGTAGGTACTCTTGATGAAATAAGAGAAACCGCAAGCTATTTGAAATCCGAATTTGATATGAAGGATCTTGGGAAAATGATAGGTTGTCTAAGGGGTTTATTTTTATGCCTACTTGTGATACTGCAAGTGCACATATTGGAGACACGGGCAAGCACAGGTCGATCCACAGGGAATTGGAGTTGCTATGAAGTTGATATAAGGCTTACTAACTGTTTTCTAGGGAATGTAACACAAATATGGACTGAACTTGGTGTCGATACGACTGAGTTGAAGGTTACAAAACTAAAAGCAAAATGAAATATAAGTATTGAAATTGCAGGCACTAGGATTATCAAATCCACCACTAATTCAGGTTAAGAGATTCAACTAATTTGAGTGTTCTTGCTCCTATTACGGGTAAGGGAAGTGTGTCAGGCTACCACTTACCTAAGGGGTTTCACCAGGGATAGTTCAATTATCAACTAAAGGTACTAACTCGAGCACTAGTTGTCTAATTAAGCACAACTAATCAAAGGGTTAGCAAGAATGGTTGAAGCTTGAGTGAAACACACTCACACAAGTGTTATCCTAACTACAATGGATACATGGCATCCATTGTGAGAGCAAAGCATTGATGTGCTGGAATTAAACTTCTCTTATAATTTAAACATGCAAAAACATCTCAAATAAAGTTGAACATCAGAACAACGAATTAGGGTTTCATTTCAATCCTAGCAAAGTAACTTAGAACATTATGAACATGATAGCATACAATTAAAATGTAATATGAACCCTGGAAATTAACTGCCCCTCCCTCACATCAGAAACTTTAATTTATATCTAACAATTGCTGAAACTAACATTTAATGAAATACCCAGACCTGTGCCTTCTGCCAATTCGCCTCTGGAAGCCATGCATCAGATATAGGAGTAAACCCTAATTCCATTTATCTCTAACATAGCCTCTGGGGTTGAGAGAGAAGCTATGTGAGAGATAACTAGAGCTAAGGGTGGCGGAATAGATGACTGTGGTCTTTGTTAGTATTGGCGGCTGTGGTGTCGGGGAGATGGTGGAGGTGGCTCTGCAAATCTGGTCGGGAGAAGAAGAGGAGAAGGGTGGTGTCTGGGTTTGTCGGGGGAAGAAGAAAGAGAAGGTGAAGAGAAAATGGGTCTTGGTCGAGGGGTATAGGTGTTGGTGGTTTTGCTGTGGAGCGGAAGCATCAAGAGATGATGTGAGGAATGCATCGAGCGTTGGATGTAGGCGGGCGACTTCGGTGCTGAGCAGGTGCAGTGAGAAGTGATGGGACTGTTGGAGCGACCGTCGGATGTGGTGATAGCAATCTCAACGGCTCAGGGAGACTCGGGCTTGGACTCGGGTTATGGGCCGGATCTTGGATAGCTCAAGCGCATGTCTTGTAAATGGGTTGCTCTTTGTTGGGTTGCAACTGATGCGCGCGCGGGCTTTGGCTTTCTGCTCCATAGATGCTCGTCTCCAATTTTCTGCTCTTTTGGCTCCTCAATTTCTCCGAACTTTATTTATTACCTAAAAATACAAAATTAATTAGTACAAATATTTATTCTTGAAAACAAAGAAAACACAGAATCTGGGATAATATCTGATTTATGAGCACAAAAGATGAGTTAAATGCCAATAAAAAGGTGTAGAAATATGCAATATTTGGCACTCATCAGAAAACTCGGATGTTCTAGGACTTGAACTAGAAAATCGAGATTATGGAATATTAATCCACCAGTCTTCATATGTCCAAAATATACTCAGGCAATTTAATATGGACAAAGTGCACCCTGCTAGCACTCTCATGCATTGTTTTAAAAACCGAACCGGAATGGCCGGTTGGACCGGTAAACCAGTGAACCAGTAATTAAAACGGTCTGGTTCATCACTGACCCACTAACATGTTAAAAACCAGTGAACCGGAAAAAACCGGGAGGTTCAACTAGTGAACCGTGTGACCCAGCTGGGTTTTTAGCCGGTGCAACCGGTGGTACTTGCTTTCTTTTTGTCCAAAGAACTCAATTAGTTTTCTATTGATTAATGGGAAATTTGATTTTGAGATACGATCCAAAACATAAAGTTTGTTAAAAGTATAATCGTGATTTGCTTTGTTGATACCATACCAGAGAATTAAATAATTACCAAGCAAATCAACACTCAAAGGATAATGGGTTTGATTGATGTTGAAACTTAAAACTAAAAAGAGAAAATAAAACAAAAATCACTAAGATCTATATCCCCTTCCAAGCTACATAACCGAATATAGAAGAAGCGAAAAAAAAAAGGATAGAGAAAAGAAAAAGAGATATGGAGGCTGTGAGTGAGGAAGACGCACATATAGTCATACACTTCTTTTAGGGATTCCAATGGTGTAAGATGTAAATAGTCAAAATGATAGGGGAGCACTATGTTTGAAGCAAAAACAATCTTTGGACTTTGGACGTCATATTAAACAAAATCTCAAAGATATACTCCTTCGTCCCATCCTTCCTTATATAACTGTTCCTGTTAGGTTTTTAAATCAACAAATCAAGTAGCTTGTATATGTATCTGACCCAGTGACCCCCGATCGGACACTGGTTAAACCAGTTGACCTTGGCCCAGTGAATTTTCCGGGTTAATGTCTGGTCCGGTTTTTAAAACATTGCTCCCATGGTTGGTCGAACTTTAGATATACATAAAGATCCATTTCGTCCAAAGGGAGATGGCGAAGATGTATTGGGAACTGAATATCCCTATCTAAGTTAAATAGGCGCATTATTGTACTTAGCAAAATGTACTCGACTAGATATCTCATTCTCGGTAAATTTGTTAGCTAGATATAGCTCAGCGCCAACGCAGAGTCATTGGAATAGTATAAAAAAATATCTTTAGATACCTAAAGGGAACCATTGATTTGGGTTTGTTTTATCCCTATGAAGACGAAAGGAGAGATGCTAATGTAATTGCGACTCCTTACACTGAAACCTCAAATAATGTTTTGGTTGGTTTTGCTGATGCTGGATACCTCTCAGACCCACACAAAGGTCAATCCAAAACTAGATACGTGTTCACCATAGGGAATACATCGATATCCTAAAAATCGACTAAGAGAACCCTTGTAGATACCTCCACGAACCACTCTGAGATCATTGCCATACATAAGGCGGTTCGTGAGTGTATATGATTAACATTTGCGAAGAATTAACTAATGCTTTATAAAGGTGACCCGTATTCACAAGACAGAAGTCACAAAATTAATTGCTTTATAAAGGTGCACCAAAAGGGTATGCATGTCAGGATACTGGTCATTGCTCAAGAAAAGGATATTCGGAACAACCAGAGAACAACTTATTAAGGATAAAAACCATTTTACAATAAAAGTTGTTTATGTAGTGACTTGAGACATGTTGTCCAAAACATCCTGACAAGCTGCCATATAGTCTTTGGAAAAGCAATAAGCAAACTGGCAAGTCGTTGCTTTCTGCAGAAAGGTTTCCTTTATCTTTCTTTTAAGTCATGAGAATAATAAATACATGGGAAAAATTCTTAAATAAACTTGTGCTCAATTGAAAATATTTGTGCAGAGTGTGTTTGTGCAATATATTAGAAAAATTTGTTTATCTAGTAAATTGTCAAAAAGCGATGTTTGAGAGGCTTAATATACTCACTAGATGGTATGTTTGGAACTCTAGTCTTGCTTATATCTTAAAAGCCTTACTCTTAAATCCATACTTTCTTACACTCTTGTCAACTTTTGTAACAAAAACTAGGAGAACGATTAAGTAGGCATATAAGACTTCTAAAAAGCATTATCTAAGGGGAGTATTTCTTATGTTTAATTAATGACATGCAAGGTTTTTAAATCGTAAATCGAATCGTGAATCGTTTTTTTATTTTTAAGAATCGATTCCTATGTTGAATCGTGAATCGTATGGTTGATTTCTGAATCGGATATTTGATTATAAATAATATAGAATTATGTGAGATATTCAATAAAGATCATGCGTATTTGTTAAATTTTGATATACAAACTTACAAAAGAAAAATAATTTCAATATAAGAGGCCGCGGTCTAGTGGTTAAGAGGAGTTATGAGCATATACGAAGTCTGAGGTTCGATCCACACAGTCCCTGCTTTTCATTTTATCTCTTTTAAAGAGAAACTAAAGTTTTACCTAGAAAGAAAAGTCATGAATCGCACAAAAAAAATAAAAAACTGAATCTTCACGATTCAGTGAAGATTCGATTCGGCTGTACGAGTCGAAGCGATTAGTGAAAAAATATCTTATGAGGAGCAGGGAACGTCGGAGATCAGGGCTTTAATATATTCAAGAGCCGAGGACGCCTCCAATTTAAGGTGGTGGTATTGTAATACCCCGATATTCGGCAGTGGTTAGACGAATGGAATATAAGTGATGATTTTTCCTTTCCTAACACCGAAACTTGATGAGTACACTTGATTGAGTGGTGGGAAAAGCTTCTTAGTTGCTTGTGCTCAAGGCGGGATTAGTAACAGGATGGGTGACCTCTTGGTAAGTCTTCTTGGATAGCCGCAGCGAGAGTGTTGTTCAAAAATCCTACACCTGATAACCGCAGTGGATAAATAGGTACAATATCGTTATTAGTTAAGATAAAACTAGAGATGGTTCGCTCTTGCTCGAATGGGTGAGTATGCTGGGAGGTTATATCAGATACTGGTCTTACAAGAGGCAAGGATCGCCCACATTATACCAAGGCCTTTTCAGCACAGTTCGCTCCATAGTTGGTAGAGGGGCGGGAGTAGTCTAGAGATGGATGACCTCCCGGGAGGTTGCTGCCAGATTACCACAGTTGCGCCCGCTGAAAATCCCACATTGTCGGATAACCGTAGTGGCTAAGTGGGGACAGTATCAGTGGAAGGTCAGGTCGTTACACGTTAACATTACCTGCGCATGTCAACACGCGCCAATTATACATGCGTCCCTGTAACCGGGAGTTAACAACCATGTGCGTTTGTAAACAAGCGTTAAATATACATGTGCTTGGGCGGGCGTTATCTCTGCTTGCGTTTGTGTAGTATACACTCTTGTAACCTCTGCCCCGCATGTATTTGTGATATAATCTCCACCCAACACCAGGCGCACATTTCATCAACGCCTGGACCAAACGTTCACTACACTTGCGTCCAATTTTCATACGCAACTTTAATCCACACTCAAGCTCAGACGTCCATTATATTTGTGCCTGACCAAATTTTGGTCTTCTATCAATGCTTGAACACAAAAATTACTAATTTTTTAGGATTTACTCTTGGTGTTTGGCTGTCTCATGATTCGGAGCTTTTAGACACCCTATATTTTCATTCCATGTATGGAATCATTCTCTAGAAACTTACTCACCATGAAGATGATAAACCGCTAACGAGTATAAAGATTGGTTGATTTATACCTAATACCAATCATATGCTACTCTTTTATAATGTCAGATTGTGTCTTTATGACTAATATGGATAGAAATTTCGTGTTTGTAATTTTTGAAATGCAGACTTAAAAACAAAAAATAGAAACTTGTTTATAGGCTTACATGATCTTTATTACAATCATTTATCCAAATCTACTTGAGTTCGACATCTTTGAAATTCCGATTAGTGGTAATAGTTTTATAAAACCTATCACGTATTTTATTGAGTTTTTTTTTTTTTTTTTTTTCACCACATGTGATAGAAACTTTAAGGGTGAGAAATGAGGAGGGTCAAGGTTGAAATATAGTTATCTTTATTGTAATCTTGGGGATTTCACGGGTTGAATGATGGACTCATGGTAAAATTTTGTATATCGAAATACTCTTATTTTTTGGCAAGAATGTATAGATATAACATTCTTGTCAAAAATAAGTGGAACATGTCACCAAAAATTAGCTTCAAACTCGATGTCACCTGGATTTTGTAGAAAAAAATTGCACAATACAAGTACAACAAGGCACACATTCTCTTTTTTTTTTTTTTCTCTTTCTTTTGAAACAAAAAGGCACATTGATTGTACTGCTTGATGATAAGCCCATACTAAAAGACCTAGAGGGGAAGTCGTAAAGAATTGTAGAGTACCGGAAACAAGACGAAGAAAAAAAAAAAACATTCCAAACATAGATGATGTTCAGAAAGATAAAAGAAACAAAAGAATAATCTTTTGCAACTACGTTTGCACTTATCTTTATCAAAAGATAAAAACGCTACGTAATTAAATTAATAACATCATTAGTGCCCAAAAAAACACGAAAGTACAACAACAAAACCGCCCTAGCCTCCTCTATGCTCTCTAATTTGCAACAAATTATCTTACTTTTTTCTTTTCCTTGTTTTGACGAGTATAGTAGTTCTACTTTTGAACTTTTCACCTAGAGCTTTAAGTGAAATAAGGCTGTTCATGTGTGGGATTCCTTGGAAAGTGCGCAAGTTTTCATCTTCATCAACAATTTCTTTTAAAGTTTCCGTTTTCTGGTCATAGCAATAGAGGCACCTCTTATTTAACCACAATAGAACCTCATTGTTCTTTGTGATGGCGAACGGCTCGTGCAGATCCAACTTGTCAAGAATGGAAGAACTTGGTATAGTGAACTCCAGTGTCCAACCCCAAGACTGATGCCCCTTTTCTTCATCATCTTTTCCATTTTTCTTCAACTTCTTATATGCCCATATATCTATCTGCTGACCTTTCTCAATATGAACAAGACACAAATTCCCTCCCATCACCTTGATTTGATAACTCACCTTGTTACCACCATCGAAACATTGGGGTACAGTTGGGAGCCATCGGAACTGTTCATCTGCCAAATCAAAAGCCACTATTTTCTTTTGCCGATAATCCAGCCAATAAAGCGATCCATTTGCAAGAACACCCTCTTGGATAGATGGTAGGTGACTTCTCCGAGGCTTCTCCACCCACTGCCACTCCCAAGTGTATACACCTCAACAAATGCTTTGGTAGCCGGATCCATAGTGTAATTTCTGTCCCGGTAATGAATTCGAACGACCTTGTATTTGTCAGTCGGAGGATCATACCCGAATCCGCTCACGATGTAACCTTGTTCAAACTTTTAACCGCGGAAGATTAATGTATTCCCCAGTGATAGGATTGCATATGTAGACAGGATCATTCACTTTATTATGGGGTACACGGAAACAAACCAAACCATTGCAAGAACCGATAATGTGATCTATGAATGAATGGCATTCTCGCCGGTTGATGACAGGATGGTTGATCTCTGTAAGGCTTTTGTATGAAAAGTCTTTGTCAGAACTACTCCTACTAGAAATCTCATCATAGTCTCCGTAATAGAGTTTTAGATTTCTTTCCCAGTACGACCGAACTACGAAAAGAAGACCCACTTTCTGGTGCGATAGGAGATTTTTCCAAGTTTTACTGTGAACACGAAAATCGGGTTTCGGTTCCACGTGATCACAAACAATCTTTAAAAGAGTTGAATACGTGTACTGAGGTGTGAGAAATATAGAACACGCATAGGTAGATGATAATTCATAGATTCCAAACCCCTCTAGTTTGTCATGATCTCATTATCATCCCCCGGGGATCCAGATAGATCTGAGATACGAGTATGTAAATGAATCTAGCGGTACAAAAGATAAAAGAGACAACGATATACGTGGTTCAAAGACCGAGGCCTACATCCACGGGTCCGAGGAGATTCACTATAAGATAAATGGTTACAAAGATGGTCACAAGATCTTGTGATCATCGAATATATGAGCTAAAACTCACTTACTTCTCCCTATTCTCTCTCCTCTCTTTCTTTCGATCCCCCTCTTCAGTGGAGGAGGTGTACATATTTATAGCTAAATCTGGTGGGTCCTACTGACAATGAGCTGTCGAGATCTTATCTCCTTGTATTCGTGCGTGATGCGCGGACTTGAGTGTTACTCCGTGGCATGGTCCATGGACATATCCACCGCGGCTTCTACGTATCCCGGTTCACCATGCCGATAAACCCTCGTTTCCATCGTTGATCGCACGACACGTGTTCTCTCGAGCTACATTAAATGGGGGTGGTTGGGGCGGTCCACCCACGCCGAGTGGTGTCGCCTTCTCTTGTCACGTCTGTGTCAGTTGGACCATCTCTGACCGTTGATCAAGTCTTACTCGTGATGGGTTAAAGCCATGCTTTGGTGCTACGCGGACCGCATATCTCGGATGCCTCTTAATTTCTCGACCGTTGGTCTTGACAGATGGCACGTTATCTCGAGTGCCACGGATGCCCCTATGTGTCATTCTTTGAGTAATGGCATCCACGTAGACTCGTTAGTACACGTGGCAATGGAGATAAATAAGTGTACTTACAATTTGCCCCTCTTCTTGCAACTCGGGTGTACGGCTTTTGTTGGAAGAAGAACCGTGTGGTACGTTTTTATCTCCCTCATAACTTCTCCTAAAAAGGCGCTACCCGCATTTATTGTGCATGTTTCCCATGTCCGCCATAACCGCCCTTTGGGTAGTGGACGGTTTTTCCGGTTCTATATAAAAAGGAGAAGGGTGAGAGAATGTGACTTTAATTCACATTCTCTGTTTTATTCTTTGTTCTTGTCTTCATCTTCTTAACTTCCTCTCGACACCATCGTTCGTTGTCGCTGCTACCGTGGTCATCGTGGTTGCCGCTACCGTGGTCGTTACTCGTTGCTTCTTCTTTGTTGCTGTCATTGATTGATTCTTCGTGGTCTGTGTATGATCTTTTATTCCGTTTAATCACCATCCCCCGAGTCTCGTCGAGTTTCGATTTTCTCGATGATGCGTTGATGATAGGTTTAGGTTTAAGTATACCCCGGGATTTGAGAGTTAATGCCACCGAGTTGGGTATGTCGTCTGCCATGCTTTTGATTTTATTTCTTCTTTTGAGTTCGGATGATAATCGCGAGAGTTTAAGCAATTGTTAGATGAAACCTAGGGTTATCTTCTTTTATACCTTGTTCTTGAGATTTTCTTGATTTTTGATCTTTCCCGCCTCCGATTTGAATCCCTATTTGTGTTTATGCTCGTAGATATGTCCGATCATCCGCGGGTCCCTTACCAAACCCCCGTCAAGTCCTCATCGATCTCCTCGAGTGATCCTAATGTAAGGGTGGAACTTCGCCCCCACCTACCCAGGGTAATCTTCGGGATGGACGAACATCCTCATCCTCCCACAAAGGCCTTCACTTAGAAAGGGTGATCCTCCCAAGGATCTAGATATGCCGTGAATCGTTTCTGAGGTGGGTCTCCTAAGAAGCACCGAATCCTCGCAATGAACCTTTGGATGTGCAGCCCCTCCGCACTCAAATTTCTCCAACGCGACTAACCCACCCGTGCTTAGTTCAAGTAAGTCGACTAAAACTCTTACTTCGAAAAAGAAAGGCTACGAGAGATAGGGTCTTCGGAGACTTAGTTCCTCCTAAGAGGAGGGTCATGGGGTTCTGCGGAGGATGCTACGGAAGAAGCTTTCGAGGAAGACCTCATCATTACTTTTCGTCCTTTATCTTTGGGTAATAAAAAGTTTACCTTCCGACACATTGATCTCGAGGCCTTCAAGGTGAAGCATGGTCTTCAAAGATTTCCAGGTTCGTTTTTATGCCGCCGATAAAGACATAACTTATGAGATGGTTACCAATTACAAGTACGATGCCTTTCATTTGCCGATAACCGTGGGTGCTTTCGAGGTGGTTTGATGCTACCCTTGTATAAAGTCGGTGATGATTTCTACTACCGGTCTTGTCTAGCCGCGATGTTGCCAAGAAAAGTCATAATCGCGGGTGCAACAGTTGACAGAAACTATCTTCGCCATCTTCGTGAATGCTATCTTCGTAGTAAGGGGAAAACGATGATGACTTGCTATGCCCCTAGATTAGAGAAGGAGAAAGGGTGGTATACTCCCGAGAATTTCAACAAATCCTTTGGAGATTATGTTAACAGAATACTCGTAAGCCGTGGTCTCGTGAGTCTACGGAACATTACTTCGTTAAGGGGAAGTTCGCCTTTTGAGCGAGGTAAGTGATTCCAAGATGGCGAGGATTCCCGGCGCCGAAGGTCTTCCTATTCCCGCCGAGGAGAGAATCAAACGTGATCATGACTATGAGTGGTCTGCCACCGTTCTTGAAGTCGTTGGTCCGTGGGCCTATGGTTGGTTCCCGGTCCCCGTGGTTGGCGCCCTCATCGTTGGATGCCTTCCTCGCGAAGCTTCTCCCGCTCGTTACGCCATTATCGCCTCGGCGGATGAGTTTTGCCGGTATGGATTTTGTTTATAGCCGTGATGTTGATGATGCGAAGACGAAGATGTTCCCGATACTAATCTTCCTCCGCGGAATACCGACGTTGTTAAGGTGCGTCGTCCGTTTTCTTCGTATGTATGCCCCTACGTTTTCTTAAATAATGTTGATTATGCCAAGGAAAGGTGATGTCAATGGTTCTTTTATCATTACGTGTTGTAGGTGTGTAGAGGTAAGAAGATTAATCCCAAGCAGTCATCGAATTCTCCCACCGAGGGTTCCTCTCATTTCGAGGATGTAAATAGTCCGTGTGTGGTGATGAGGACTCTTCCGATAGGGAAGAGCGAATTGAGACTTCTCCGCCTGTTCAAGAAGGTGATGGTGATCAAGCAAAATGACGGTGGAGGTGATGATCCGGCCATCGTGGTGGTCCTGGGATCCGGATATTGGTGGTGGTCGGGGTGATCCAGCCACCGGTGGTGGTCTAGGTGATTCGGCTATCGTGGGTGGTCAAGATGACCCGGTTAGTGGTGGTCAAGGTGATTCGGCCACTGGTGGTGGTCAAGGTGACCCGGCCACTGCCACTGGTGGTGGTAAAGGTGATTCGGATGCTGGTGGTATTGGTGATTCGGGTGCTGGTGGTATTGGTGATTCGGATGCTGGTGGTATTGGTGATGGCCACTTGTCTATTGGTGGTGGTGGAAATCATGCCGAGGGGGTTACTAAGTCCAGTGTGAATGTTATAGATAAAGGTAAGGGACTTGTTCTTAGTAGTGGTGACAAGGAAGGGGTGCACTATGAGTTCTCCTTTGGTAAGGTTTTATCCGGGGGAACAAATGTCATTTGACATGTCCACGGTTATGGGGCTTGTCTCGGACTTCACTCGCTTCCACTGGTGATGATTGGAGTGTTCTCGAGGATAGTCATGCGTTGGTGGCCCATCCGCGGTGTCCGATCTTTGGGGTTTTGGTAGTGCCTTCCGAAGGTTTTGCTGGGTACCTCCTCCATCACAGGGGCCTTGGTGCAAGGTAATGTTGGTGCCGCTCCGGTGGGAATACCTCGGACGCTCCCTTAGATGATAACTCGCGATCCTTGGTCTGCGGATGGCGATGATGCTTTGTTTTGGCGTGGTCTGCGAAAGAAAAATTTGTCGGTTGTTCCTCATCCCGCCCCCGTGATTGAAGGGGAAAAAGAGTTCGGATGCTTTTACTCGTAGGTACATGGAGTTAACCCCTGGGGAGGCGGTAGATCGAGGATGGGGTAAAAATCTCGTAGCCAGCGGGCTTGATCTTGTGGTGGATCCCCCCCTACCGTTGCTGACATGATGGCTATTGCTGATGGGTATCAGTACAGTTACCCCCAAAGAACGGTTATTGGAGGTTTGTCCTGTTTCTTTTATCTCGATTTCGTTCGAACATGATGTGAGCTAACTTCCTTATTTTACTGATAGATGATGAGAAGTGAGTATTGTAATCACCAACTTTACCGCTCTTCAAGGGTAAATCTCTCAAGCTAGAGGGAAGCTTCGACATTGTGAAGAGACGCTTTCGAGTGTCGAGGCTTCGGTCTCCGCTAAGGATGAAGAAATAGCCGAGCTACGTAGTTTGCTTAGGCGTAAGGAGCAAAGATGGCACGGAAGAAGAGGCTCAGCTACGTTCTGAGTTGGCTCTGGTTAAGGCCAAGTTAGCTGTTGCTGAGGAAAATTCCTCATCCATTTCAGGTCTGCGCTCCCTCTTCTTTGGTAGTTTCCTGCTTCTTATTTATTCTGAGTTTTCTCTTTCTTCCCTCCTCCCGCTGTACTATCTTCTGGGGTGGAATCCCGAATTGTTGTGGCTTCTAATGAGAGGGTTCGTCGAAGGGTCGATTGCTTTGAGTTAGTTGAAAAACTTAAGAGTGAGTCGGCTAAATGGAATGCCCGCGCGGATGTTCATAACGCGATGGTCGAAGAATGGCGTAAGAAAAAGTATTGCTTGGTAGATTTGCAAAATCGAAATAATCATGACCGCCATTTGTTCAACGGAGCTCTTTTATGGATGCGGGATAATCTTGAGCAAGCCCGCCGCGATTTCCTCCTTAGAGATTAAACTTAATGTTCTGGAAGGCGAGCTGCGGCAAGCGCGGTCTTCTCATCCCCGGATGTGCGGACCTATATGCAAATGGCCCGGCCAAAGAGAGAGACGAAGCCGGGCGTAATGTAGTGCTCTTAGTAGTGCTCATCCGCATCTCGAGCCGATGTGGCTCGTCGGGTTGAACGTGAGAGAGACTTAGAGGTGACTATGTATCGTCTCAACAAGGGGTTGGAATTGAAGAATGATGAGGTTAATCGACATCGTCATTCGGGCTCGATGCTTCAAATGATCCGAGCGCAAGTCGGTATGCTCATAATCTCAGCAGGGTAGATTATGATAAGTTATCGAATGAATATGATTATGCCGCGAGGCGAGGGATTCCGCGGTTGATCATTGTGAAGGTATACGTCTTCGTCATCGAGTGTGCTTTGTATTGTATCTCGTCATAACTCACTGTCTTCTTTTTACGTTCGCAGAGCTCCAAGTACAGCCTTAAAGCCGCAGAGATGAAAAGTTTGCCGAATCTCAGGCTAAGGTAGTTCAACTGGAGGGTCAAGTTAGCTACCATCGCGGTCTGGCCTTGTCTCAGGACGAAACGTTGAAGCAAGCTAATCAAAGGATAGATCAGCTTTGTATTTCCTTAAATCAGGCTGAGATGAGGAGTGTAGCCATTGGTCTCATGGCCCGCAAACAACTGGCCGAAGAGATTAATAAGATTCTTGGTGAGATTGAGCTGGATCTTAAGAAAAACCATGGGTTAACCAAGAATTATACTCGGCGTCCCGTACCCGCACTCCCATCAAGTTCTTCCGGGGCCCTCCTCGGGTGGTAGCGTTCCTTCATCGCCAAGGATAAACTCTGCGGATAACACTCCTACTAAGTAGACCGTAGTTAGTATGCTAGGGATTGATCTCGGTTGCTTATCCTTTTTGGCGTTTTTGTTATTTTGCCTGCCGGGCTTGTAATCAATCGCATGTATTAGATCAAACTTTGGTGTTTAAATCGATTTTGGATTTTGTTGAATTTATGTCTACCATCTTTAAATATGATGAAAAATTCTGCAAGGGTTTGTAACCCGCGGATATCAATCTTTGAATTTGATAAAGTGTATTGTTCGTGCAATTCCGTAGGTTGGTATCCCCGAATCGTCTTGTGACCTTGCACCCCGGCCCAGCCAATTCCTTGCCGAGGATTACCGGACGGTGGGGGTCCTGGCCGACGTTTAAGGATGTACTCCATTAAGTACGCGGCTTGTAATATTGCACGGATATCTCATTCGTAAGAAGTCGCCTCCGGTCATACACTTATAGACATTTACAAAGAGGAGTTCGAGAGATCGCATGTGTATGCTCCGATATATTGCATGTGTGTGTTTTGCACGGGATATTGCCCGGTATATTGTAGTGGATATGATCCATGCTTTGTGCAGGATATCCCTCTTACTAAGTATAACGTCGGTTCCTAATAATAGTAATTGTACAACGATTTACGTGGTTCGGCCTTAAGGCCTACATCCACTGTAACAATTGCATCGATATTTTATTAAGATGTGATATGGTTTTCAATGTACATTGTGTAAGTAGTATATACATGTGGTTCATATGATATGTGTTTTATATAGGTCATGGGTTTTCAATAAATTGAAATGTGCGTGGGTAATGAACGGGATATGATATTTGAGAATGAAAACTTGGATTGATTGAAAAATTAAGGTGTTACTTTTGTCGTAGATAGAAACATGTGGATTAGCAAGTCCATTTTCTTCTTCAAAATGCGTACGTAGATGATTGGTCATGGGTAGTATGGCTTGAGGTATTTGGCATTCCACGGATGCATGAGGATTTCCCCTTTCATATTACGCAGATAGTAAGAGCCATTTCCCGCGATGTCATGTATTATGTAGGGTCCTCCCAAGTTGGTGCTAATTTTCCCCACTTTTTTCTCTCGCCGGTATTGGGGAATGGTCCTCAACACATACCGCCCTTCTACAAAATTCCTAAATTTCACTTTCTTGTTATATTCTCCGCCACCTGCGTTGGTAATTTTCCATTCTCTGCATGCCGTGCCTTCTCTTCTTTCTTCGAGGTCGTCAAGCCTTTCCAACATCATGTCCGTGGTGAGATTCTTTTCCCATGCTTCGTCTTTGTAGTTGGAAGTAGAATTTCCGTGGGATTACCGTCGCTCCGTAGGTGAGTAAAACGGGGACTCTCCGGTAGAAATGATCTTCGAGTCGTCCTATATGCCCATAGAACGTTATGCAGCTGTTCACACCATCGTCCTTGTACTCATCTAGTCGTTTTTTAAGAATGAGTGCCAAAGTTTTGTTTGTGGCTTCGCTTGTCCGTTGCTTTGTGGGTATATGGGGTGGATTTGTTTTTCCGAATCTTGAAGGTGTCGAACAGCAAGTCGATATTCTTTCCTTGTAGTCATGCACCGTTGCTCTGAGACTATCTCTCATGGGGATGCCAAACCCGGCAGATGATATTTTGAAAAATAAAAGTGAAGACGTCCGAGTCCCGAATTCTTGCCAAGCCTTTGCTTCTACCCATTTGTCAAAATAATCCGTTGCCACTATTAGGAATCTTCTTTTCCCCGTCCCCGATACGAGTGGGCCTACTATGTCGATACCCCATTTCCCGAAGGGCCACGGACTATCGACCGAGTTCAACTTTGTAGTCAAGGCGTGGATTCGTTTACCGAATCTTTGACATTCTTCGCATCTTTCGCCATTCCGGTTGCATCTCGGATCATGGTTGGCGCAATAGCCCCGTCTTTGCCTTATCTCGCTAGGGATCTCATTCCACCGTGATTCCCTGCGTCTCCTCCGTGTATATCTTTCAAAACGACATGTCCCTCTCGACGGATAGGCAAGTGTAAGTGGTCCGAGGAATGACTTTCTGTATAAGGCTTGGTTTCTTAGCTCGTACATCCTCGCTCTTGACCGCACCTTCCTAGCCTCGTTTGGTGTCCCGGGGAGTTTCCCTTCTTTGAGGAAAGAGGGATTTCTGATCTCCAATCGCTCCCGACTATAATCGTCGTCTTCCTCTCGCTTGCCGTGTAATGTCCTCGTTCGAAATCGTCGAATATGTATTCTCCGACATCCTCGCCGGAGATATCTTTCTCCTTAGGTTTGCGTTGGTTAACCGTGCACGTTTCTGGGAGTTTGATGGATGGTTCGTACACTCTTGTTACCTTGATTGCTTTGACATCTTCGTTTTAAGCATGGATGATATATATGCCGCGCATCCGCGTGTCTAAGCTCTTTCTCGCGCGGATGTCTGGTTCGATTTTTGGTATTTGGGAGGCCAATGTTTGCACTAGAGACATGTATAGCACTAGTGTTTCGTCGTACACATTGTATTCGTAGCCTATCTGCCGTATAATCAGTTGTGAGTCGCTTGTTACCCGCACTTCTTGTATGCCCAATTCAATTATCAAGCGGAGAGCATGGATCACTCCTTCATATTCTACGATGTTATTGGTATGGCCTTCGAATTCCAATCTGAATGCGTGCACGATTCTGTCTCCGGTGGGTGTGGTGATGACGATGCCTATCCCCGCGCCTTCTCTATTTTTGGAGCCATCAACGAAGACCTCCCATTGCCGTGGGTTCACCGGCTCAAGAATATTATTTGGCTCGGTTTTTCTATTTCGGGCGCCCATAGCCTTCCATCCTTGTATGCGTACTTCTTCTTCGTTGTCCAAAGGCAGGTCCGCTAGAAAGTCTCGCTAATACCGCGATTTCTGGGAGTGTTGGAGCTCATAGTGGATGTTGAATTGGTCGAGGTACGTGCTCCACTTTGCTATTCGTCCTACCTTTCCCGCCCCTTTGAGGATGGTCTCTAAGGGTGCCCGACATGGGATACGTATGTCATGCGTTAAGAAGTACGTCCTCAGCTTTAAAGTAGACCATACGACGGCTAGGATTAGTCTGTTCAATTCTTGTGTAGTTTCGTTCTGCGGAATTCGTGGTCTTGCTTGACATAGTAGATCGGCCGCTCCTCCTTCGTATGGGTTCCCGACGAGCACCGCGCTTACCGCGGCTGCCTGTTGCCGCAATGTAGAGTGCCAAAACCTCCTCGTGGTCCGGTTTCAAGGATGGGGATTTCTACTAGGTATTGTTTAATGCCCAAAAAGCTTCTTCGCATTCTCGTCGTCCATTCAAATTTAGTCCCTTTTTTTTCAAAAGTATGTTGAAGAAGAGTTTGCACCTATCCGAGGATCGTGATATGAATCTTCCCAGTAGCCGCTAGGGATCCATTGAGCTTTTGTACTTCTTTTAGGTTCTTCTGAGATGGCATGTTTGTTATGGCTCGGATTTTTTTCTGGATCTACTTCAATGCCCCTTTTTGTCACTAGGTATCCAAGGAATTTTCCCGAGGTCACCCCGAAAGTGCATTTTTCCGGTTTACCTTCATGTTATGCTCTCTCATAGCTCCAAAGATGTCCTTCAGTCCCGGTGGTGGTTCTTTCTTACTCGCTTTTTATGAGCATATCGTCGACGTAAACCTCTAAAGTCCTGCCGATCCATGGCTTGAAAATAGCATCGACCATCCTTTGGTACGTTGCTCCCGTTTGAGCCCGAAAGGCATTCTTACGTAACAATAAAGACCATGGGGTGTGTAAAATGCAAGATGTTGTCAGTCTTCTTCTCGCCAAGAATAGTTGGTTGTATCCGAATATCCGTCCATGAATGACAACTCTTCATATCCTTCTACTGCGTCGACTAGCTGGTCAATGTTGGGTAATGGATAACTATCCTTTGGGCATGCTTTGTTCAAAGTTGGTGAAGTCGATGCAGATTCCGACCCCTCCATTTTTCTTTGGTACTATTACCATGTTGGAGATCCACGTGGGGTATTTGACTTCTTTTTTATAAACCCGGCCTCTAATAGCTTTCGTAGCTCCGTTTCTACCGCTTTGTGATGCTCTCTGTGGCCACCTTTCGTATCTTTTGTCGTACCGGGGTGTGCCGTTTTAATGCGCAACTCATGCCAGTACTGTCTTTGGGTCTATTCCCAGCATATCGGATAGTTTCCATGCGAAGATGTCCGCGTATTCTTTAGCAAAGTTATCGCCGAAGCTTCGCGTTCTCCGTCCATTAGAGTTCCTATTTTGATCTTTCTTGATTCTCGCTCCGTCCCTATGTTGATCTCTTTCACCGCCTCCAAGGATGTGAAAGTGGGCTTCAGTTCCCCTGTGTGGGGAATTTTCTTTAATTGCTATTTGGTAGCTTCGCATTTATCGCCCTGATTAACCTTTGATGTTGAGGCCTCCGTGTTTCCTACAGAGTTCCCTTTAGACAAGCTTTTTCCCGAGATTTCCTCCAGATATTCGTCGATGGCTTTGTCTTTGGATACCGCCTTGCTCCGAGCCTTGCGGGTTTTCCTTTTCTCATCTTCTTCGTTGTTGAGTTGTATTTGCATTGCGTGGCACTCTTTTACGGAAGCTTGATCACCCTTTATCTCCATTATTCCTAGGGAGTGGGAAATCTAAGGTATTGATGGTAGGTAGTCTGCGACTCCCTTGAGCTTGTGGACCCATCTTCGTCCAATAATGGCATTGTAGGGCGGGCGTGTTTACCACGCCGAAGCGAGTGTCGACTTTCATGGGGCCTGCATCCACTTGTAAGACAATATCTCCCGGGGCTTCGTAGCCGTGCCATTGAACCCGTAGATGGTGTAGTGTGAAGTCAGGAGTTGCTCATCGTTAAGCTCCATGCGTTTGAATGTATCGTAAAACAAGACATTTACGGAGCTTCCTCCATCGATGAGGATTTTCCTTATGTTGCATCCTGCGATTGGCAATGTGAGGATTAATGGGTCATTGTGATCTTCCATGTCGTCCCTCAATATCATCGGCTTCAAAAATTAGAGGTGCGTTCATCCACTCCTCGTGCTCTTCTACTTCTTCCCATTTATACTGTAAAGCTCACAGTAATCTTCAAATTGCTTTCTCAATCGTTTTCCTATTTGTGCCGTTAGGGTTGGCTCTTTGCTTTACGAGCGGATATAGAGTTCAATGTGCGATTACCCTCGGGTAGTTGGACCCGTTTGCTGCGTTTGGCCTCTATCCTCCATTCCAGCCTTTTCCACATATTTTTGAGATCCCCCGCATCTATCGCCTTTTGTACCGCTATCTTGAGATTTTTGCATCTCTCTGTTGTGTGTCCGTAGAAATAAAGTGGAAGTCGCAAGACTCTTTCGATTCTCGCCGAGGCCGGTGGTTGTTTCCTTTAGACCGGGGCCAATCTAAGTCTTCGCGATCCTTGATCTCCTTAAGTATGCGCGGATAGCTGGTATTGAGTTTCGTATAGACCCGGTCTTCAAACTTTCTCGCCACTCCTTCGTGATCGTCTTTTCGGTCCTTTTGGTGTGGGCTGGGCCTATCTACTAGTTCCGCGGAATTTGTCCGTGGGGTTCGTTGTGTGCTCTGCGCTCTCGGGGTTATCTTTTTGAATCTCTTCCAACCTCGCATGTTTTTCAATGATTATCCTTAAATCTCCCTCGGTGGTTGGGGAGGTACCGTGGGATTTCAACAAACAACGGGCTCATCCTATCAAGCCCCCATTTGTAACAGTTAATACTCACCACGGGATCCACATGTCCTATGGCCTGACATACCTTGTGCCATCTATCCGTGTATTCTCGAACGGACTCCTTGTACTTAATTGCAAGTGAGAAGAGCTTGTCCATCCCTGTGTTCACAACTTTGTTGTACATGTAGGTGGCTAGGAACTTTTCGGTGAGCTGATCATATGAATCAATGCACCTGGCTTGAGGTTATCAAACCAGGATAACGCGGATCCTTTCAGCTTGAAGGGAAATATCTCGCATAATATAGCCTCGTCGTAATCCCACCCGGCCATTACCCTGTTGTAATATCGTAGATGAGCCGAGGGGTCCGCGGACCCGTCGTAACATTCAAAGGTCGGGACCGGACATTTTTGCGGAATGGTAGCCGTAGCCAACTGTCGTGCAAGGGGGGTAGTGTTGGCTTCCTTCATAATCTGTTCTAGCCTTCCACCTCCTTGCCTGGTCTTGAGTTGATTGATCTCTGCTAGCATTTCCGCGCGGAGGTTTTCCATTGCCAAACAGTGCTCGTCTTGAATGGAAGGCCGTGTCTTTCTCGTGGGTTGCGACGCTGTGGCCTCCTCCGTGTCGTAGTAGTCCGGAATTTCTCGGTTGGTAGTCCGGCCGACCTTCTACTATTCCGCGCATCCCTTTGGGGTATCCTTCTCCTGGTTAGTTGTTGCGGGGAGGTTTTCGAAGATCGTCCCTCGGTCCCCGCGTCTGCATCCGGAGTTAGCTTCGTCGTCTTTGATTCGCCAGTTCGGAGCTTCGGAGGATCTTCTCTCTTAGTTGCTGGTTTTCCTGAGCTAACCGGGCCACCGCATCCGCGTACGTTAGTTGATTCCTCTGTAGCTCCTCCAGCTTGTGCCAATATTTGCGCCGGTTTGGTTCGATGCTTGATTGGGGATTCCTTCCTGTAGTTGAGCTTGCCCCTCGGGGATTGTGGCATTGATTTCTTCTATCAATGGCATGCCCAGCTCGATTATTCCGTCAGATTCTGTCGGTAGTTGTTCGTTTTGTTCGTTTTCCGGTGGCATTCGTAGGGATGGTTCTCGATCACCGATTCGGCTATAGCCTCCCGAGGCTCAACCGGCCTAGTTGCGCAATTGTTACTTTGGAAGCAATCACTCGAGAAACCCTTGCTTGGTGCAAGAGCTCTTGCGGCCGCAGCCTTCTTTGCCTCCATTGCGATGTTCCCCGCATCTAAGAGCCACATGCTTTCCGCCTGGGTCCGCATGTTGTCCGCGGCTATGCGTCCTTCGCCTTTGTCTGCTCCTTGTTATTCTTTGGCGTGGTCCTTGTAGTATCTCTTGGAGTTATCTTTGTCTTCCCAGTATCTTTGTTGCTTTCCATTGTAATAATCTGCACAAAGGACATGGGAGGTAATCCGAGACCCAAAAGTCCGCGGGTTAGCCGTTAGTTTAACTGACTTCATAAACTAGATTTCTAGTGGTAATGAGGGTATTCGGGTTGTTAGTTTGGTGAATAGCACGAAAGACATAGACGGATGCGGATGTGCCCGAGATAAAATCCATGGGTCGTTATTTGTTTGAAATTCTAGTTAAAACCTAGATGTATTGGTAGAAAACACAATAATCTAAGAACAGTCTCTGGCTAAAAATGAGAAGCGAGTCTAAGAACAGATCTGTTTGCTAAAACCCAGATCTGTTTGTTTAAAAGTCATACAATGCCCAGATCTGTTGGTAGAAAACATAGTAGACATAAATGTGTGCGAAAAACGAATCCAAGAGTAGATCTGTTTGCGTTTTTAAATAAAAATTTTGAGGTTGAGGCTGTGAAGTCACAGGAAAAGATAAATCTTTTTACCGGGACAAGGTCCCTGTTTCTAGCGCCAAATTGTGAACACGAAAATCGGGTTTCGGTTCCACGTGATCACAAACAATCTTTAAAAGAGTTGAATACGTGTACTGAGGTGTGAGAAATATAGAACACGCATAGGTAGATGATAATTCATAGATTCCAAACCCCTCTAGTTTGTCATGATCTCATTATCATCCCCTGGATCCGGATAGATCCGAGATACGAGTATGTAAATGAATCTAGCGGTACAAAAGATAAAAGAGACAACGATATACGTGGTTCAAGACCGAGGCCTACATCCACGGTGTCCGAGGAGATTCACTATAAGATAAATGGTTACAAAGATGGTCACAAGATCTTGTGATCATCGAATATATGAGCTAAAACTCACTTACTTCTCCCTATTCTCTCTCCTCTCTTTCTTTCGATCCCCTTCTTACGGGAGGAGGTGTACATATTTATAGCTAAATCTGGTGGGTCCTACCGACAATGAGCCATCGAGATCTTATCTCCTTGTATTCTGCGTGATGCGCGGACTTGAGTGTTACTCCGCTGGCATGGTCCGCGGACATATCCACCCGCGGCTTCTACTGTATCCCGGTTCACCATGCTGATAAACCCTCGTTTCCATCGTTGATCGTACGACACGTGTTCTCCGAGCTACATTAAATGGGGGTGGTTGGGCTGGCGGCCACGCCGAGTGGTGTCGGTTCTCTTGTCACGTACGTGTCGGTTGGACCATCTCTCGACCGTTGATCAAGTCTTACCTCGTGATGGGTTAAAGCCATGCTTTGGTGCTACGCGGACCGCATATCTCGGATGCCTCTTAATTTCGACCGTTGG
Organism: Papaver armeniacum; assembly: GCA_023531295.1. NCBI lineage: Eukaryota > Viridiplantae > Streptophyta > Magnoliopsida > Ranunculales > Papaveraceae > Papaver > Papaver armeniacum. The sequence continues at coordinate 206,378 of JAJJWW010001438.1, read as the reverse complement.
TCTTGACAGATGGCACGTTATCTGAGTGCCACGGATGCCCCTATGTGTCATTCTTTGAGTAATGGCATCCACGTAGACTCTGTTAGTACACGTGGCAATGGAGATAAATAAGTGTACTTACATTTACAAACAAGTTTACACTTCAAAAGTGGTTCAGGGGGAAGACGGGAGAAAATTTCTAACCTTAGATCGTCATGGAGATCCTCCATCGATCAATATTCCGAAAAAAAAATAATATAAAAAATCGGTAAGAGTCCAAGGCACTCAAAAAAAATACCAAAAAAATTTCTTGATCTATTGGCTGCTCTCTCTTCAGTATATATAGACTTAAGAAGAGACCATTTTTAGCTACCATAAAGGTTTTGGAAACCATTTCCTAAAAAGAAATTGTAGTTTTTCAGTACAACATAAACGCAAACAAAAATTAGCCAGCTTACATCAATGAGTTAATTTTGTAAATAATAAATATCAAATCTGAAAATAAATAATGGAAAAATTGATCAAAATCGCAAAATACTATACTCAAACCTGTCTAGAGTCATATGTCCAGCCTCTAGATCAGCTTTTGAGTTTTGATCCCCTAGCCTAGATTAGAATTTTAGAAACAGATGTGTTGTTCTTCAGAATCCATATCTTAGGTTTCTGAATGTTAAGTACAAATACTGTCAGACCTAGGAAAAGGACTACTTTAGCCTTACAAAGTCGCCCAGTAGAACTACCGCCCGACCGAACAAACAGAAGTGGACTGATGAAGCGAAAGGTTGTGCCCAGCAGAAGTGGACTGATGAAGCAATCCGAAAGATTCGGTGTTGGAGACTCAAATTACAATATCACCATATTAGAGACGCCAATTTCCATTCTAGCTGATCAAACAAATCTCACCATATTAGAGACGCCAATTTCCATTCTAGCTGATCAAACAAATCTCTAACCATTCAAACCAACTCAAATGGATTAGATGTAGTGCGTTTTTTTTTTGTTTTTGACATGATCCTTGGCGGGATTCGAACCTCTGACTTAACAACTCGAGAGTTCGACCCTAGCCAACTGAGCTAGCCCCAGTTGGTTAGATGTAGTGCGGTTGCTAAAGACTTCCAGACGAGCCAGCCATCAGCTGTATCAAGTCTGACCTTTAAGAACAGAGATCTAGGCAACACTCACAGATTCCACAAACATTTCTAGGCAGAATTTTACTTCCAGACTTCGAAGAATTAAAGATGGAGAAAGCTTAGATTTTACTTCCAGACTTCGACCATTAAAGTTGTTTGAAGCTATAACCATGATATGCTTTGTAGTGCCATTGTAACCCCGGCTGTAAAAGGTGACCTTGCAACTGGTGGTCTCCCTGCAAAAGGGGAAAAAGAAGAAGAAGATAATGTGAATTTCATCTACATTTAGTATTTTGTGAATGTTTGTGTGGTAAATCCCAAATTTCATCTACATTTTGCTTCAGATTTTCCACTATTCTGTTCAGTACCTGTAGTTGTTCATCGGATATATAAACTATGTTTAGTTATATTGCATTCCTTCAGTTTATAATTATTATCAATACGAATTGCGTTTAACAGTTTTTCAATTCATAATGCCTTGAAAATTACCCTTGTGATATTTGAATAATGCAGAAATTTGGAGAGCTTGATTGTAACTCAATTATATCCACTAGAACTTTCTTGCTCTAGGAAAAATATTGAACAGCATCAGGATGGTACTAGACCGAATATTGAACAGCGCCATAATAGTGCAATACAAAACAAGTCTGGGGGACTGGATGAAGGTACCCGATAAGAAGCACATCGTTATATTGATGCTGCTATGGCAGATGCAGCTGATCATGATAAGCTTGCTGAAGAGCTAGCTTTTCAAGAATTTGAAGAAGCAAAGAAAAAAGCCGAAGACCTTGTTCCTGCAGCTGAATTGGCTAACAATGAACATTTGGCGGTTAAGGCTAAGCTAGAAAATGCTAGGAAGATTGTTATGGAAAAGAATAGAACTCTCGAACTTGTTGCTGACAAATCTCCGAGTCCGAATCCAAACAAAGGATGATTTGGATGTTCCATCAAATCCAAATACTAATGTTTTAGAATCTGAGGCTGAGATATTAAATTGGGGAGCAGAAGCTGATAGAGCTGAAAAACATGAAAGGGACTAGGCTGCTGCTAAGAAACTGGAAGGGGAACATATCAAGAAGATGGCTGATCTGATGCCTAAAGAGTCACCAGCACATCCTAAAGGGGGTAGGAGTAAATCGAGGACTAAAATCAAGGGTTCAGCAAGCCTTCCTGCCAAAGGTTCTTAATGCGGGTGTTTGTTTGGAAATACTCATGGTTTGGGTGCAAAGGTCAAGCTCAAGGAGTTTTTTTTTTTTTTTTCTGCAGAAGCCTGATATTCTTTGCATTGTGGAGCCAATGGTTCATTTGCACGGCTAAAAGAGAAAGGAACTTTCAGAAGTATATTTTTAGTAGTCCCATGGCAACAGAGTTGAGACCCATCTTAGTGATGCACCATACTGCTTTTCATTATCCTGCTTAACTTGAAGTGTACCATCAATTGCTTCAACACACATTTATGTCGTGTTGATACTTCTTCCTAAAGTCAAATTCCCTTCTCCTGACAATTTGAATTTTCCAACACATCAAATGGAGGTCGATGTGTAGTTCTGCCACCAAGAAATAACAAAGAGCATCAATATATCTCTAACCAAAGGTTTTACAAAGGGTCCAAGTGCCGAAATTACTAGTCCTTCATCAATATTCTGAAGAACAACAACCCATCTGTTTTCTGTATCTCCCGGAAAATAAGGAAAGAAGGTCCAAAGAGACGGCTCCGGATCGTCTGTTACCAAAACCCTCAGTTCCTCTGTTCCATCTAATCCCTAGTAGCCACGTATCTCCATTATAACTACCACATTAACGAATTTGGAGGTAATATATACTTGACTATTTTACCGAAGATTTTCTAAAAGAAAAATTAGGAAATAGATATTCCTCCCTTAATTATCTCTTCATAGAATGCTCCTTAATTATCCATCAACATACTCCCCAATCCCAATTTTTTCAGTTCGTAATCCAAATTTTCGCAGAGCTTAAGACAAGAAGAATTCAACAGTGCCTGCGAGCATTGCTTGTCTACAGTTCCAGATCTCGGAGTTTCTGATAAGGATTCCCTAACAGTTATTTCTTTGACTTGTGGAAATGCAACTAATTAAGATATTTGCCCAACTAGTCTAGACAGTTGATAATTTTTTTTCTTTGATCGGTACTCGGTAGACAGTTGATAAATCATCACATGCATATTCAGTACACTACCAACTTAACTCGATGTTGGGAGAAATTAAGATTAATCGTGAACGTTCTTCGTCTTTTGTTTTTGCCTGTGCAAGTCCTCCCAGTTACTTCATCCTGGAACCTAGTTTGGAAAAGCAATTGAATTTTTAAACAAGCATCTGTAAGATTTTTAAGGATAAGGAGATTTTGAATTGTCAAATGGGAAACTTTAGATGTTACACGGTTTCCCTAGTCTGGAGCAATGTAGTTAATATCGGATACCGGTTCATCTCGGCTGGGGACCAGTATACTGGTACAACATTGTATCGGGGAGATCTCGGTTTCAAATATCGGTTCTAAATTTATATTTATAATTTTTATTGTTTCACACAAAACTAGACCAGATGAAAATACATCAATTTTAGAAAAACAAAACAAGTTCATTTAAAACATAAGAACCGCCATATGAAGTTCATATTAGAAAAAGGGGAATATTAGTGATAAAATTCTTGAAAAGAAGACCAATTACCCACTATCAAAACTTGGCAACTCGACAAAAAAACACCTGGGCTCTGTTTGGGAGCTTGGAAACGGATAACATGTCCTTGTTCATCTTAATTTAATCTATGATAACCTTGTTAATGGTTAGTTTTAACCTATCATATCTTGGGCTAGGTTAACTTGTGTTTGTTTGACCAAAAATATGTTAATATAAATAATTATTTCTTAGCTAAATATACTTATTTTAAAGAAAAAATAACTCGCCCTGTGAGGATAATGTATCCTGTAGAAGAATACCTCTCACTTTTTTTAGCTTCCTAAAATCAAGGAAGGTTTAGTAATCCTTATCCAGATTGGAATTGCAGTGAGACAAACACATTTTATATCGGATAACCCAACTTAGGATGGGATATCCAGGATACCAAACACGACCCAAATGTAGTGTTATCACTAATGCCACCTATGCCTCATAAAGAAAGCCAAAACAGTTCCTCCTATAGAAAGCAACCTATGCCTCATTACTGGACCCTTGCTCTCCTGGACTTTCTATCAACCATGGTACACTGATTTTCATTTTTCATTTTTTTCAAAAGCTCCGGAAGTACATGCAATCTAACCCTATTAATCAATAGGATACCCATTATTCTAAAACTAATCTCACTATATGTAAACCCAAATTCCATTTCAATTGGAACATAGTACATCATTCCACACACAAAAACAACACTAAATCAGTCACTGAACATTCATCACATCACAATCAGAAGAGATTAATAACAAAACAAAGAAAACAAAATCACAACAAAAGAAGAGATTAATAATCAAAACACCAACCTCTTGTTAGCAAAAGAAAAATCAATTGAATCTCGCCATTAAGATTGAGAAGAAGAGTTTTTTCGGCTGCGAAGAAGAGTTTTTTTTAGCTGAATATTCGATGGAACTTAGGGATTTTATTTCTTCCCTTCACTTAAAATTTCTAAATTACCCTATGTTCACAGAAAATTCCCGAAAATGTCAAATATCGGTAAATTCGGTTGTACCTTTTCCGTATATACCGTCCGATATTATCGGCAAAATCTCGTATCGGGATATTTCAGTTTCCGTTTCTCCCTAGCACCGGTACCGATAATATCGCCGATATATCGGCCGGTATGGGCGATATTGACTACATTGGTCTGGAGTGTGATTACCCTAAAAACATAGTATGTCTCGTTACTGTGTAGTTCCTGCAGGTCATGTTATGCTAGAAATAAATACTTCTATGGATGTCGAACTTTAACTGACCATTGCTAGTCTGCTTATCAACCGTTACGTCAAGTTTGTCTAAAATGGTTACCACTGACAAAGCAGTGGAGTACCCAAGTACACTTATTTTACTATAACAATGTTCAGAAGAAGATGATGTTAGGGAGCATGTGCTACTCGGAAAAAAAGATATAAGGTATATTTCCCAATTTTTCTCTTAGAAAATCTCCGTTAAGTGAGTCAAGTATATATCACGTCCAAATTCGTTAAATGTGGTAATTATAATGGAGATACGTGGCTACTAGGGATTGGATGGAATAGAGGGTTTTGGTAACATATGATCCGGAGCCACTTCTTATCTCACCAAAAAGTGGGTCTTCTATTTTTGATTAGGTATGACGGAGAAACAAACCTTCAACTTTATTATGGAGATTATGATGAGATTTTTAGTAGGAGTAGTACTGAGGAGGAGTTCTCATTCAAAAGTCTTACGAAGATCAAACATCCTGAAATTAATCGGCGAGAGACCCATGCATTCCTAGATCACATTATGGTTCTTGCAATGGTTTGGTTTGTATGCGTGTACCCCATCATCAAGTCAATGATCCTATCTGCATATTCAACCCTATCACTATGGAATACATTAATCTTCCACGGTTGAAAGATAATTACGGTTACGTCGTCAGTGGATTTGGCTACCACCCTAAGACTAACAAATACAAGTTCATTCGAATCTGATACCCTGACAGAATTTAGAATACTGAGTCGGATACCAAAGTCTTGGATTTGATGATAATTTCCTTGAAGAGAAATGTTCCTCTTGGCTAGAATATATATAAAACCATAATAATATCTTTTGTGTTTACAACCCAAGTCAATGGAGATAATCTCCTAAAGCTTAATAAGGTAAGAGGATAATATAAAGTCTATTACACCCCCTTAGTCTGAGGGGAGAGGAACAAACGCTAAGACTATAAACGAAAAACGAACAAATAGTCACGAGGAAGCCCCTTGGTAAAGATGTCGATATTGGTTCTCGGAGGGAACATGTAAGACTTAAATGGCACCAATACGAACTCGTTCACGAACAAAATGTATATCAATCTCCACATGTTTGGTGCGTTGATGTTGAACAGATCTCCGGACATATATATCGCACTTACATTGTCACAATAAACAATAGTAGCACGCCGTAGAGGTAGTCGAGCTCTAGAAGAAGATTATGAAGCCATGTTGTTTCAAAGAACCGCATTTGCTACTCGCCGTATTCAGGAGCTTCAAGACGGATCGAGAGAGCTGTGGGTTTGACGATTGGAGGACCAGGAGATGAGATTGTCACCAAGAAAGACACAAAAACCAGATGTCGATCGTCGAGAATCGGACAACTCCGCCTGATCGGATCGTAGTATGCCATTAAGCCGCAGATAGAGGAGACCGAGAGAAACAGTCCGTGGTTGATGGTGCCCTGAAGATAGCGAAGGGTTCGCTTGAGGGAATGCATGTGAGGCTCACGGGGATCATGCATAAATAGACATACCTGCTGAACTGCGTATGCAATATCTGGCCGAGTAAAAGTGAGGTACTGAAGAGCACCCGCTAGGCTTCTGTATAAAGTGGGATCCTAAATTATCGGGCCAGAGGTAGCACTGAGTTTGGAATCTGTGTCGACCGGAGTAGTCGCTGGATTACATTTTGTCATGGAGGCACGTGTGATGATGTCCTGTGCATATAATGACTGACACAAAAATAATCCTGAGGATGAATGAGTAACAATAATGCCCAGAAAATGATGTAGTGGACCAAGGTCAGACAAAGCAAACTCTCTCTTCATCAAATCAATGAAGCGGCATAGGAGAGCATCAATAGAGGCAGTCAAAATAATGTCATCAACATATAAAAGTAAGTATGCCGTTTCGGATCCCGATTGATAAACAAAAAGTGAGGATCACATACACTACCACGGAAACCACAACCTTGTGATAAACTTGGCAAATCTCCGAAACCACGCCCTAGGAGCCTCGCTTGAGGCCATAGAGAGATATACGTAATCTACATACGTAATCAGGGGCAACAAATCCTGGAGGCTGATGCATATAGACTGTCTCGGTTAGATCGCCATGAAAAAAAGCGTTCTTGACATCTAGTTGATGTATGGGCCAAGATCGTGATGTAACAATAGTGAGAACAATACGAATAGTAGCAGGTTTAACAACCGGACTAAATGTTTCAAAACAGTCAACTCCAACTTGTTGAGATTTTCCATTGGCAACCAGACGAGCCTTGTAACGTCAGGGATCCATCAAAGATTATATTTACGACGAAACAGCCACATAGAATGAATAATAACATGAGCATCACGAGGTCGTGGTACAAGTTCCCAAGTATTAGTTTTCAACATAGCATTGTACTCGTCTTTCATGGCAGCATTCCAGTTTATGTCCTTAAGAGCATACAAGTGAGAACGGGGAATATGAGAGATATGACGTAAGGTTTGGACATTAAGATTAAGAAGATTTATAGGGCGGAAAATGCCACAAGATGCACGAGTGACAGGTCGAGTGGGAGCGGTAGGTATGGTAGAAGCCGAAGGTGTTGTGGCTAAGGGTGATGTTGTAGTGGGAGTTGGAGTTAGAGTGGAGGTGGTTGGAAGTTGATCTGTAGAAGGAGGAGGTGGTAACACAGCAGGGGACGTTGTAGTGGGGAAACAAGAGTGTTGTGTTTTATGGGGAGTTGGAGTGGGGTCAGGAGACGTTGTAGTGGGGAAAAAAGAGTGCGGAAGATGTGTTGTAGAGTGGATGGTGGAAGTAGGAGGTGACAGAATATTGGTTTGCTGCGAAGAAGTGGTAGGAGATTTCTGTAGTGGTCTGGAGGGAGTGGGACAGTTTACTGTAGAGGGAATAGTGGCAGTAGGAGGTGGCAGCTGATTGTTGTTTGCAAAGGGGACAGTGGACGGAGCAGTGGAGGAGGAAGTTGAATGGTTTGTGGGGACAGTGGGGACTGTGTTAAGTCGCCGGTGAGGTGGAGTGTAGACTGTAGGATTATTAGGGGGGGAGATGTAGGAAATGTGGTGGAAATGAACGGGAGAAGAAGAGGAGGAATCATCATCAGACAAGGGTGTTGGAGGATTAGTGAAAGGGAATACTCTCTCGTCAAAAGTTACATGACGAGAAATGATGATTTTGTTTGTGGCAAGTTCAAGGCAGCGGTAACCACGGTGGTTGGGAGGAAAACCAAGGAAGACACATTTAGTGGAGCGGGGGGCAAGTTTATGAGGAGTTGTGGAAGAGAGATTTGGATAGCAAAGGCAACCAAAAGTACGAAGATGGTCGTATGTTGGTTGGCGTTGATAGAGAATAGACAAAGGAGAAGAAAAGTTTAGGATTTTTGTGGGAAGAATATTATGAAGATAAACAGCCATAAGGAGAGAATAAACCCAAAATTTTGGTGGAATGGAAGCATGAGACATAAGGGTGCGGGTGATATCATTGACACGACGAATCATGCATTCGGCCTTGCCATTTTGAGAGGAAGTTTGGGGGAAAGAGAAGCGAAAAACTAGACCATTAGTACGAGCAAAATTGTGAAAAGAAGAGTTGTCAAATTCACGTCCCATGTCGCATTGAAAACTTTTTATTTGACGCTCAAATTGGGTTTGAACAAGAGAACGAAATTTCAAAAACTTGTCATAGACTTGGGATTTAAATTTTAAAGGATAAACCCAAAGATAGTTGGTGAAATCATCCAGCAAGATAAGATAATAACGAAAACCGGTATCAACATGTAGATGAGAGGTCCATAAATCACTGTGAATGATATCAAATGGAGAAAAAGTATTGGAATTTGATTCATAAAAAGGTAATCGAACATGTTTACTAACTTGACATGAATGACAAAGTTTAGAATGTTGATTCTTATTACAATGAATAGAATTATTGGTACAATGAACATCTAAAACAGCCTTGCCGGGGTGACCAAGGTGGCTATGCCAAATATCTGGCGAACAAACAACAAGGGAAATAGGGGAAGACTGGGACGATTTTTGAGCTGGCACGATAGAGTTGGTGATAGGATAATGCTCCCCGGAACTATTGCACCGAAGGATAATCCTCCTCGAACTCAGATCTTTCACATAAAAACCATATGGATCAAACTCAACAGACACACGATTATCAGTGGTGAACTTACGAACCGAAACTAAGTTTTTGATAATATCGGGAACAACAAGAGTATTTTTGAGTTGAAGGGTGCGAGAAGGGAGGTTTATGAGCTTGGTACCACTAGCAGTAACTGGAATGCTATTGTCATTGCCAACTAAGATAGACCGTACAATACCGCACTGGTAACGTTATGTAAAGTACACGAATCAAGAAAGTGAGATGCGAGGTAGCACCGGTATCCATGTAGAAAGCATCATTGGGTTGATGTAGATGCATAAAACTATATGACTCAGCAATATCTGTGAGCTTCAGTTGTTCCGTCGCCATTGATTTTAATGGTTTAGAGAAAACGGGATCATAGGGGGGCTGATACCATCTTGGATTTGATGATAATTTCCTTGAGGAGAAATGTTCCTCTTAGCTAGAATATATATAAAACCATAATAATATCTTTTGTGTTTACAACCCAAGTCAATGGAGATAATCTCCTAAAGCTTAATAAGGTAAGAGGATAATATAAAGTCTATTACAAAGGATTCGTCAAGGTGTATACACTTGGAAGTGGCACTGGGTGGAGAAGCATCAGAGAAATCACCCACCAACTATAAAAAAGGGGTGTTCTTGCCAACGGATCACTTTACTGGATGGATTATCAGCAAAAGAAAATAGTGGCTTTTGATATAGTAGATGAAGAGTTCCGATGGCTCCCAATTGTACCAAAATGTTTTCATGGTCGTAACAAAGCAAGATATCAGATCAATGTGTTGGGAGGGGTTTTATGTCTTGTTCATTGTGATGAAGATCAGCCTATGGACATATGGGCATATAAAAGGAACCAGAAGGATGGCGATGATAATAATGACGAGGGGTACTTCTCTTCAAGTTGGAATTTGGAGTTCTCTATTCCATGTTCAATTCTGAGGAAAGTCCTATGCGAGCCGTTTTCCCTCACAAAAAAACAATGAGGTTCTATTTTGGTTAAATGAAAAGAATCTTTGTTGTTACGACAAGAAAACCGAAACTTTAAAGGAAATTGTTGATGAAGATTATAGCTTGAGAACTTTCCAAGTAATTCCACACATGAACAACATTATTTCACTCAAAGCTCTAGGCGAGAAGTTCAAAAGTAGAACCAATCAAAGCAAAGAAAACAAGAAGTCGAAAAAGGATAACATATTTGGAATATGTTCCGGTGGGTATACGAGATTGATCTAATTAAAACCTGGACAAATTGGGGTATACCCAGATTAATTGGAGTATAACATTTTGTTCCCAACCATAATAGAGGGTTAAGGGGTGTCTAATATGTGTAAAGTTACCTAATTACCCTTCTCCTATAATAATAACAAAAACCACCCATTTTGGGTTTTAGATCAAAACCTTATTAATTTCTTTCCTTCTCCTTCATCATCAATTTAATGATCAATTTCTTTCTCCTACTATATATTTCATCGTTTTCAAATGAAAAAATATCGTCGATTATGATTTTTTTTATTGTCGATTAATCCTTTCAAACTCATTCTAGTACTTTGTTTTGTTATTTGAATGACACATTAGATCAAAAAATTTGAAATTATTAAATTGTAGTTACACAGTCGGCATGGTATTTGTTTGTCGAGCATGCCGACTTTCCATATTTATTTTTAGTCGGCAACATATATTTCATAGATATTTTCATTTGTCTAAATTGTTTGTGAACAAACCACGAATCTTGGATTCTATATCAGAACCGGTCTTCCATAAATGTCGATCATTTTTTCTGTTCTTCTTTTGTTTTCCTCTAATGTTTGAGGTATTTTGTAAATGGGTCGGAAATTTAAGATCTAATTAGGAATCCTATTATTGGGCTGTAAGGGGCTGGAATTTTGGGGGCTCAAATTACTAATTGGAACCAAAACGTTACAAGGGAGACCTGATTTATGTAAAAGTTCAAAAATACCCTCAATTATTTTAACTTGTTACCTTTCTACCCTTCCATTAACTAACTAATTTAATAAAAAAAAAAAAAGGAAAAACTATTAAAATAAAAAAAAACCGAAAATCATTAAAACAAAAGAAAACCGTCCTCCTCGTTCGTCTTCTTCATTTCTTCCTCTTCTTCTTCTCATACTTCCCTCTTTCTTTTTTCCTTCTTCTTCCCTTCTTCGTTTTTCAACGATTAATCGTCGATTCAAAAAAAAAATCGTCGTCGATTAAATTCATTGTATAAAACCATGAAACCAAAGGAAAAGTTAGGTCAATCTTCGTCGAATCCACCTCCTCCTGAAGCAGAAAAACCAACTTCATCAACTGAAGATAAAACTGAAGATCAAGAAGAAGTGAATGAAGTAGATGAACCAGCCTCCGAGACTCCTGATATGACTGCAATAAGGTATGAATTTAAAAACCCACTCTTTATTTAAGCGTTTTACTGATTATTCAGTTGGTTTCGAAAATTTTAGGTTTGCAAAAATAGTTTCAGAAACTGCTTACGGCTGGGAGTTCTTACTCTTTCCAGCCGTAAATAGGTATTACGGTTGGGATCTCTTGTTTTACCAGCCGTATATATGTCTTACGGTTGGGATCTCTAAGAACTCCAAGTCGTAAATAGTCGATGTGTACGAGATGGAGGAATCATATCCGCAACAAGTTGTTTACGGCTAGGTTAATCCTAGCTGTATATTCTTCTGTGTTCAATTTTTTTTTTCAGCGGTAGTGTTTACGTCTAGGTTTTTCCTATCCGTAATTTTGTTTCCTAAACGTAAGTTATATTTCCTAGCCGTATCTGTTACTATGCTGAAAATTAAACCATATGTATCTTTCATGTATAGGTTTTCCTATCCGTAATTTGAGTAACCAAGCCGAAAATTATGTTTCCTAGCCGTTATTTGTTTTATGTCTAGGTCGATGACTAAATATCCCATCCGTAATTGTGTTTGCATCTGGGACTGTTAATTTTTCCTAGCCGTGTTTGTTGTCACGGCTTGGTTACGTCTAGATTTCCCAACTGTTTTTACTTATTTGCTTTTATTTTTTGGTCTTGTTTGTCTATGAACAGAGCAAATAAAAATAGGAAGAAAATATCACAAAAAGTAACTCCTTGTAATGACCCGACTCTGCAACCTCATCACACAAAACCATTGGGTGCAAACGCAAGGAATGCAAGTGGAGTTGTGACTGGTGGAGGAAGTGAGGTTAGAGGAAATTGAGTTGGAGATGGAACTGTTATAGGTAATGAAGTTGTAGCTTCCACAGGTGGAGGAAGTGAAGGTGGAGTTGGTGGAGGAAGTGAAGTTGGACTTCCTGTTACTGGAGGAAGTGTAGTTGGAGTTGGTGGAGGAAGTGAAGTTGGAATTGCTGTTACTGGAGGAACTGAAGGTGGAGTTGGCACTTCTAGAAGAAATGAAGGAGACCCAAATGCAGAAGAAGAAGAAGAAGAAGAAAACTTTGCCGAAACAAGTGGTGCTGCTATTGATAAAGGTAAATTCGTGGTTGAGGAGGAAAAGAAGGAGGGAAAGAAGAAGTATCCACCAAAAGAAAATGCAAGACAGAGCATTGATGCTATGGTGTTTTTACCTCCTAAGAAGAATGGGAGACCTTGGGGTGAGCCAAAAGATAGATCTGTCTTGTTTGGTTATCGTCATCATGGGCTGCTAGGATCTGTGCCGCAAAGATAATAAATAAAACTTAATATATGTTATTTTCATTTTATTATGGATATTTAATTATAACAACCAAAATTTATATTCTTTCTAGCTTCCCGATAAAGCGGTCCCTAAACTAAAGCACCAACAAGGAAAGTTTTGGTCGTTGGAGAAAGAACATCCAGATATGGTAGATTTGGTAAAAGCTTCGGGGTTATGGTCTGGAATCGAGGCTTTGCAGAAGACCTATGATGTTGTGACAGTTTGTAGTTTTAGAGAAATATTATGTCCCGAAACCATGAATTTCTTACTCCCGTTCGGCGAGATGACTATCACTCCGGATGATACAAAGCAAATCACCGGTTTTGCTTTGGAAGGAAAGGTCGTGTTTGAGGGTTTCAACAATTCTATTCATTTTGATCAGCTTTGTGTCTTGGCGAAAGACTATTTTGGGCAGGGCAAAGATGAAGCAGAAGAAGAGTTTGAGATAGAGTATGGAGCCGCGCCTAGAGCTAAAAGGGAAATTAGTCTACAAGGTGAACGTCGTGAAACCGTTAATATGGCAAGAAAGATTAATCTGCCTGTCTGAAGGAGAAGTTTGAGGATTCGACCTCAAGACTTCTAATAGAGAGTTGGTGATGGACGCATAAAGAGCTAGACATATATCTATAACTTACTTGTTGCACGTTCTTGGGACCGTTTTTTTTCCCGATTTCTCAGGAAATAAGGTAAATGCTTGTATTTGCAATGGTTGAAGACTCTCAGTCTCGATCCGGAAACAAATGAGGTACATAGGTACTCGTGGGGTACCGCCCTCCTTGCTAGTGTGATGGACAATCATTACAAAGCTTCTAGGTGGAACGAAACACAAATTACGGGATACGTTACTCTTATCCAGATATCTTTTTGTTTTAATATAACAAATGTTTATTTATTTTACTTTTATATATTGGTTTGTGTGTAATATCTTATTTATAATTCTTTTTATTTCTTTTTTTCCATAGTCATGGGCTTACGACCATTTTAAATGCTTAAGGCCTACTTAGGATACCAAACGGGGTCTAGAAAAACCTACAGGAGGAAGATACCCCTTTGGAGGGACCCAACACAAGGCTAAAGAGACGGAAATTGTCGAAATGAGGAAAAAGTTGGATGCCTTGACAATTGATAATGTGGTTTTTGATCCATATTTGAAACTTGATGAGGATGGAGAAGATGAAGCTGGTGATAGAGTATTTTATGATGTGGCGACCTATGTGGGACCTTTGTTTCATTCAACAGGGTTCGCTATTTCGATCTCGTAAACGCTCCGCCAAATTGGTATTGTTCGTAAAATTGTACATGAAGACTCTCGCTTTAAACCGAGCGTAGCCAACTCCCAATTTAAGGGCAAAGATGTCAAATTGACCTATAAACCAAGACCATTGATCGATCATTGGGATGGTCGTTCAAGAAATAAACCAAATGAGTAGAAGGCGCGCTGAAGCTTCTCATGGGACTTCCGAAGCGAATGCGAATTACATAGAATGGTATCAAGAGTGGGATCATCCTTATGTGGAAAATTTGGATTCGGAGGCGCAGAGACATTTCAAGAAGGCAGAGAGAGAGATTTCAAAATCAAGGACATCAATGAATGAAGAAGCTGATTAGGAGAAGATGGTGGTACGTATACTACTAATTATGTTTTGTATATGTTGTTTTTTTAATTATCTATGAATAATTACAGTATGTGTATTTGATATGAAATGAAAAAATAAGTTGAATGAGTTAATTGGGTGGTCAAGGAAATGACACGTATGATTAATTCGGGTGAGAAGTTAACGGTCCTTGAACAAAGATTACTCCGGAATCGAGTTAAATGCGTAATAATCCCTGAGAAAAGAGGTTTATATGCTTATGAAGAGGACCGATCAAGGATAGGTAAGAGGGCTAGGTCTCCTTCTTCTAGCGACGACTCGGATACTCCCTCCATTGAGCAAGTTCAATCAAATAAAGGAAAAGGTGGTCGAGGCGGTCGAGGTGGAGGTAAAAAAGGTGGCCATGGTCGAGGTGAAAAAGGTTGTCGTGTTAGGAACAAGTGCTCGAGGTGGACGTGGTGGAGGTAAAAAGACTCCAATTCAAGGTGGCAGTGGAAGAGGTAGAAAATGTAGAATTATAGAACAAGTTGTGGAACATGAGAAAGAGGACGATTTGGATTCTTTTTTTCCCTCGTCTTCGGAGGAGGAATCAAGTGAATGAATATTTACTCTATTTTTATTATTTTGCTTCATGGATTTTTTATTATCTAAGAATTTATCTATTTACTATTTTCGTTTTTTGGTTATGGATTTGGATGGATGAATTTTTATAACTTTGCATGTATGAATGAATGTTAGTCTTTCCATTTGTCTAATCTAATTAAAATGAGGAAAAATCAACATTATTAATTTTTTTTGTGCACTTTCGGCAGGGTCGATGCTTCACATAACCTAGCCAAAATGCATATAATTGTTGTCAAATAAACTTGCACAATTTTTCTAGGTTAGAAAATCCCGGGCATTAACCGTAAAAACGGTTAGCAAAAGCATTCGTAAATTGTTTACGGTTAGGAAATACCTAGCCGTGTATTACTACGTCACACCAAAAAAAAAAACTTTTGGTTACGGCTACATATCCAGGCCGTGTATCATTTTTACGTTAGGACTCCAAAACGTAATTTTGACATAAATTTGCAACTCTTGTTTACGGCTTGGTCGACCTTTCTAGTTCCCGACCGTAATGTCGTAATGGTTAAGAACTTCATCTAATCTTTTACTAGTTGGAAATTACCTAGCCGTATATTACTCCTGATAACCCAAAAAGAAAATGGCTCGTGGTTACTGGCTACATATGCAAGCCGTAATCTCGACTAAAGTAACAACTCTTATTTACGACCAAAATACTAGCAGAATTGACACACCACAAACCTTGCGGTTTATACGATTACTACTGGTCGACCTTCGATTTCCTAGGTGTAAATACCTATAATTTCCTTTTGTACCACATCATATCGGCTAGTCTTTTGAATTTTGAAAAATAGATCCGTTTGAAGACTGATCTATAGAAGGTTCTAGATGTTCAACCACTTATTTAAACTTGAAATAACTCCACCTTCATATAACCACCCATTCCGCAGCAAAATCACACCTTCTACATCAATAATCTCCACCAAAGCTCCTACAAACTCAATGCAATGTACTCAAAGGATAAACCCAATTTTACTTTGGAAAAAGACTTATCTCTTTGCAAAAATTTTGTACTATGCTATCCAAAGAGGGGTTAAGAACCAACAAAACGTGGTTTACCAAGTCAATCGTATTAGAGTAAGATTTTTGAAAATTTTTGTAGTGAAACGGGTAACACTAACAACCGCGATGGGGTTGAATTGTATCTTCGATTTTCAGACATACGCAAAAAAGTGGAAGAATATATGGCTTTACTTCGCATGTGCAAGCAACTTCGACTTAGAAGTGAGACTGATGGAGAATCAAGCTAAGAAGGAATGGAGAAAATGGAAATGTTATAATTGCAACTTCGAAGCACAATTCTCCATCATCAAAGACTTCTTGATACATCAAAAGGGATGTTATTAAAACCAACTTTGTAATGGGGATCTATTAAGTATGTAATGGGTTTTATTGTGGTCTAATTAATGAAAGTATTACTAATTTTCAATCGTAGTATGTACTCATGTTGAAACTCAAAATTTCTCAACTTACATATTCAATTATAGACGGGAAAAATATGTTATCCCAAATGTAATATCACTCATGCATTCTCGAAGAATAACGCCGGTTCTTCACTTCTCATCCGTTTTTCCGTTAAGAAATTTGGAGTTCTCGCTTCCTAACCGTAATTACGATTTACTTATTGGGTTCACACATTTTCCCAGCCGTAACAGGTAAAATATTCAGAATTTGCAATGATTTTCAACGGATTTGAATCGATAAAATTGATGTTGGGAGTTGATTATAAGGCTATCCCGAGTTCTGCGACGAAGGGTTTCATCATTTTTCTTCAAATTTTTTCAAAAAAAAATCACCATTTTTTCTTCTTCAAAATCAAAATCAAAATCAAGGAAAATCAAGTTTTGATTTCGAAAGACTAATCATTTAATTAGTCTAATTCATTCACTAATACTGATTAGTTAGCTTAAACAATTTAATTAGCACTAATCATATTAAGGGTAGGTTAGGTATTAAATAAAATATCAGGATAAGGGGCTCTATGAATTACCATTTCATGAACTCATAAGCCCTAAAAAAACCAGCCGTTTAAAAGCCCCAATAATAGAATTAGGTCTGGATCATAAAACATGAAGGTGATGCATTATGGTCGTAAATTAACAAAAGGCCATGACAAAATAGTTAAATGACTATCTTTATTTTGCCAAACACCTGGACATTAGTTGACATCGTTTGACGGATCCATATGAAATTCCTAATTCTTGATTATTCACTAACGGGTTTAGAAATACTCACTTTTTTACGTTGATTTCATAATTTATTTGATGTTATTTGTTCTCGTTATGGAATAAAAAAAGTCTAAAACTTATAATTTGAACGGCCTATAGAAGTGAATAAGGTTATTCTTGCGACAGATGAAAGAATATTACTTATAAGCACATTCTAGACATTTTATCCATTGTTGGAATAATCGATCCCTCAAATTTCAATTACATTCCCACATTCAATCTACACGACTCTTATTTTCGTGCATTAAAGTGTAAAACATGAATCGTTTTGTTCACCGGGGAAAATTATTGTTAGGAATCGGTTCTTTTCCTCTCTTTCATCAAATTTTCATAGACCCTCTCAGGGATGGACCAATTTAATGGATCAATTGGATGGACCAAGGCCCTCTACTCTCTTAGCATTGACATAGATATGATGACGCCAAGACACGACACCATGCGAACGCTTACACAAAGGAATTCTTAAAAGACTAGGATACGGATACGTTATAAATATTAATGATATTTTCCACTAAAACGCATATATTATGCATGTAATTCTCAACAATGTTAATGAGTTCTTGAAAATTTGTGCAAGAATAAACTTATATACTATTGAAATGATACATATACAAAATTTTTTTGGTATTTTTAGTAAATATATTTATATTAAAATAGTTTGTGATTTATGCATGCGATTTCACCAACATGTCAAATGTAGAAACGCACATCCAAATGTCGGACGTGGATACATGATCATTTTAGGCGCGCCTGTGTTATATACAGACTCCACAAATGAATTAACATGGGTAGGGCTTTTAATGCATGGGTCAGAGCCCTTGTTAATCCAACAGTGGAGGGGTTTGATCCACCAATTTAACCCATCAAATTTGTCCACATTTAGCTTTTCCAAATTTTTATCACTAGGTTATACAATCAGTTTCAATAACAAATAGAGAGATAAAATTAAGATCTTAGTATAAAATTATAATATGTATTGCGGTTAGTTTTAGCCGGGTTTAATGAGCCCTTAGATCCAACCCGGATGGTATATGTTGATGGTGGATTTTAGTTCGTAATAAAATTATAAAATCGCATTTAATGCGTTGTTACCCCGCAAAAGGAAAAGCCGTTTAAGTTTAAGAAGTGAGGAGTGCAGAAAACCTCTTCGCTTTATTTGAAGCAATTCAATATAATTCATGAAATTCACTCAGAATGGTGCGTGCAACAGCAATCCCAAATTTCTGTGAATTCTATCAGCATTATCCACTAATACATGACCTGCCTAGTGTTTTCCTATGCTATGTTCCCCAGCGAACTCTCGATATTGTCATGACACGACGATTAAATGTTCGCTCGCAACGGAGTAGCATGAATCTCCCAGTGTCGATTGAGACCCGCATAAAACACTCACATAGGCTACACCACCCTATGAGAAAGAGATCAGTAGCATTCGCACACCTTTTAATTAAAAGTTGCACGATCGAACGCGTTTAAATTCCTGAAGGAAAATCTGGACTGTTCACATCAGTCTCAAAAATAATCACGGCCACACGATTTGGCCGCACGATTTAACAAACTTAGACTACTCCTAGCGAAATAGGCAATCACTATAGTGATCACCGACGGGCCCACTAGTGCCATAATCGATCAAGTAGTCTTCAAGCTCATTCACAAACACTTCAAACGCTCGGCCCAAACGTGGGTATTCGGGCTATTTAGAAGCTCAAAGCGGGCTAGACCGACCATGACGGTCTCAAAGTCATCACATCCGGCAAACTTGGACAACCAAATTGGACGTCTTAGATTGAGCTTTGGGCGATCAACAAGGCGTCATAGCAATCACTGGCGGGCCCACTAGTTCTCTAGTTGATCGAGTCCCATGTTGCCCATGCACAAGTGCTTCAAACGCCGACCCAAACGTGGGCGTTTGTATGCCTAAAACAAAGCTCGAACGAGCTAAGACCGTAAAAACGGTCTCAAAAGCCATCATATCCACCCCACTTCGCCAAAATTTAGTTAGACGGCTTATAATCTTCCTACGAACGATTAAATAAGTATCAACATGATCATTGGCGGCCCCTTTCCTTGGACGATCGACTTGCCTATGGCAAGCTTATAGGGTGCTCGACCGCTTGCACAAACTTGAGCCCAGACACGTTGTGTTCAAAAACCCTAATTTAGGTCACGGTAGTACATAAGCATCACCAGATTGATCACCACCATCCATCTTCGCAAGCCTAAAACGAGCGACATAGTTCCTAGATTCAAGTGGTCCCGAAGGTGTTGGGACGTGATCATTTGTGGACCCACCTTTACGTGTGACCGAACGTCTGTGTAAACCATGGCAGGATTCCTCGAAACTCACGCCCAAGGTGTTGGGTCACACACCTTCAAACCCTAATTCGTGCTGCGGCAATGCATTTGTCTCAAATTGATCGTGACCACTCATCTTCATCAGGTCAAATTGAGTGGCCGGATCACTTCGATGAACCGGGAGGTGTAGGCATGCACGCCGTGGCGGCCATCTCCATGTATGCCCGATCGGTCCGTGTGGATTAACACTCGGTGCTTGGAATTTGATTGGCCAAATAGGGGACGTTCGCACTCCCCTAAACCCTAATTTTCATCAATCTTGACAACAAACATGTGCTTAAGCCATCTCATCCGTCCAACTTTGCCCATTTCGGTGGACGACTTAGATTAAATATTAGGAGAATGAAGTACCTCAATGATCACCACCCACCACTCTCACATGAAGTGGTCGACCATATGACGGCTCGCCCATGCGGCCTCCAAACGATCACCCTAAGATATTGAGCATCTTTGCTATTTTAAGACGCCTAATCCGCGACTTATTCAATCAAGCTTTAAAACAACGATGCTTCATGCATATCGATTGTTTTGAGCTGCTTGCTTAAAAGCTATGCATTACATGCATCAAGCACATTTCGATATTTTATGAATATCAATTACATAAATAACTTAGTTATTTAACCTAATAAAGACCACATGCTATTCTTTGCGGCGAGTCCCACGACTTGACCCACTCATTCGAGATGAGGATTGCGCTCAAATGACTTGTATAAATAGGTTCTTGAGCTATTTTCAAACAAAAGGAGAAACCAAGTTGTTGTTAACACCGTATCCAGAAACACCCAGAACTGATAGCTTACATTATGCAAGCCCAGGTTCAAAATTGATACAAGTCATAAACAACCAACACCTTCACAATCTCAACACCTTCTTCGCTTCCCTCACTAAGATCAACCCCATCTCCTTCACCTTGTAACCGAATTGAATCTGGAACGACCATTTCTTGGTTTAGGCCAGAGTCTTACAGATTGATTTCTCGAACCTAAAAGTACTCCCATGTAGTGCATTTGTTTAGGGTTTAGACTCGTTTCTCATCAACACACCCCAAATTACCAAAAACAGCAGAATCAATTTTCAATCATAAACAATTGGCGACCACAAAAAGATTGATCTCTCGGTTCCAAGACCAATATTCATTCCAGTTTTCTCAATTTCAAAAGGGTGGATCTTAGATTCAATTCAATCATTAAATTCAACTTAGGTTCAACAACCAATTTCAATTAAGTGTTCCATTCGCCAAGAAGCTTCAAAATGATTTTTCAAGCAATGCTTTGGATAGTTGAGCACCCGAGAAATATCCCAGATGAAAGGACCAAAACGCATGGAGACACAAGACGCGACTACTACTTAGAAGAACGCAAAGTGGATTCTCTCGAGATCCGGATGGAGCAAATCGAGTCCTTTCTACATTACCACAAGTTTTGTATGGAGCAAGCCAGAAATGCCTCAAAGGGTCCACACCTAGAAAGACGAAGTGAAGATTCGTGTAGCTATTGTTCCAGTATGGAGATAGTCGACAAAAAATCTCAATACCATTGGAGTCCTAGGGAGACAACTGCAGAGATCACAAAAGAAAAGGTCTATCTCTATTCCACCAATGCTACCAATTTAAAGTCGGGAATATCCGCTACCACTTCATCAACGAAACGTGTAGATCCAAAACATGGCGTAATTCCGAGAATTTGTGCATCTACAACAGCAAATGAGGCTTGACACATCTTCAAATCATCATAAATGGTTCGCCTATTATGTCAACCCGGACAACAGCGAGACACTTACTTAGGTGTGACACCTCCGATCACCAGAACCGTTGCTTCCACCAATATTTCTTCGAGCGTAACTCCCCCGGTCGTTACTAGCCCTACTGCCACTTCCCCATCAGGATGAGAGACCGGAGGAACCAGAGGAGGCCAATCCCCTATCATCGTTGTTAATTTAATGGAAAGACGAGTCGTTAAGGCTCAGACGGACATGGCTACAACTCAGAAAGAGGGCGTGCATTCATAGATGAAGAAATTCTTGAGCTCAAGGGAAAGGAATCAGCCGGGCCCAATTTCATCACGCGTGAGGATCTAGAACGACTTCTCCAAAGATCGAGGCAAGGAAAACCCGGTAGACTCGCACTAGCATCACCTCCTTATCCTCCCGATGTGAAAAGAGTTCCTCTTCCGAGAGGATACTCCTCTCCCAAATTTTCCCTTATGGCGGAACCGGTAATGCTCGTGAACACATCTCTCATTTTCTCGAGTCATTAGGAGAGCACGAATACAATCTTGTCCTTCGCCCGAAAGAGTTCTCAAAATCACTTACTGGGAGAGCGTACACCTGGTACAACAACATTGCACCAAACAGCTTATCCAACTGGTGTGAGATGGTAACCGCTTTCTACAAGAAGTATTTCTTCGTATCCGAGCAAATCACCTTTTGATTTAGGGAGAATGTTCCAACGAAACAACGAACATCCAAATGATTATGTGAAGAGGTCCGGAATTCAGAGCCTTTGGATTGTCACGATCCAAATATGATTAAACAACGATTGGTGGAATTATGCATTAATAGGATGGTGCCAGTCTATCGTGCTATGCTAGAGAATCTACAATTTCAGACATCCTCCGAACTTCGTGAAGCCGTTAAGATCGGCTACAACAAACACCATACCTGCTAGAAAGAACCCGAGGCCTGCCAGAATGAAGAGCCTCATGATATTCCGTGGGAGCATACATCTCACTAACAGCAATACAACCTTGACCAGATTCATGCTTCATCACAAAGAAGAGGAAAACCACCAAGATACAACATCATGCGCGTCCATAACCGCCAAATCCAACCTCGGTACCACGTGAACGACTATCATAATGATAAAACAACGTCAGAGATATACCATATCTGGCTTGACGGCAACAAAATCAGTGAGAGACGCTTTCAGAATTTCGTCGTCTCCCGTAGAAGAAGTAGTTGCATTACCGAAGGAGGTCGCACCCGGGACTTAAGAGGTACATACGAACTCTCCATGTCAAGAGCTTCTTCATATTTGCACAACATGTTAGTTAAGTCATCGGCATGAGGGAACTTCCCTACTCCTCAAAGACACGATCCAAAGATGATAAAGGCAAAGGAGTGTGGTCAGACCGCTCGACACTACCCATCTCAAAGATCTTTGAATTTAGAGAGATGCAAGCATGCTATCATTATGATTCCAAGATGTCCAAAGACGAGGACATACTCGAGATCATACGTATTGTAAAGATCGATGCGATGCAGACGTCCATGAAACGCAACGTAGATGCAAAACGGCCTCATGATCATCAACTCGTATGATCTTCATCAACGTTGGGGTCAACTCCAACTCTACCCAGCGTGACAGCATCTATCAAGTTGAAAGATCAATAGATACTCGTGGGCAGGGGACTGTCTCCCCCTTCTCCATTCCATGAGGAAACATCAAAGAACCTATTGGTTCCATCATCAGCTTCTCCCTCTAATAACGAGACGATCTCTACCATTATATAAAGACTGCCAAGTTCGTGCAAGTAGCTACCATGCCTCTCCCTGCCTGTCTCTTCTGATCACAGCTGTTGCCAAGAATCGTTGTTGCTCGCCAGAGCTTCACCATAGCAACAACCACTACAGACAGAGGTAATCCGAACTTCTACATATTTTGCTTTCCCATGGAGAAGTAATAGAGTCACCAGTATGGAGGCGAGATGGTGATATCTTTATTATGGTAAACCCACCGAACAAACAAGATAGAGCCATGTAACTCACACTTGGGGACTGAGACTCAGCATGAAATTTCTTCACCGTCAGTCAAGGACTTCTTCAACACAAGAGAGACGGTCAAGAAGCATGTAATTTGCAAGAGAAAATCAAACTGAAGGAGAAGCCTCTTCAACGCTCTCTCCAGAAGAAGTCGCACGCTCCGGCCGCCGACGACGCTCCATAAGCCGCCAACCCACGCTCGTAAGCCGCAACACACGCTTGGCCGATTCAACGCTCGCTCTTCTAAGCCGCCTAACACTCTCTCCCGAAGAAGTCGTTCAACGCTCTCTCTCCGAAGCCGTGCTCGCCTCTTTCCGAGAAGTCACTTCAGCGCTCTCTTCATAGGTCGAGTCCGCTTCAACTCCTTAGTCCTTACCAGCAAATACAATTGAAGTATGTTTTTCAAGAGAAAATAAGCTCGGGATAATTATACCTGGGGAATGCCAAAGACAGGATGCCTTCACGTCCCTTAACCTGGTTTATTTTCAATATCGCAATCATCAATGTGAAGCTTTACGAGCGCAGAGAACTCTCAACATGAAGACGTACATGTGCATCAAAGACTCCAAAGTACAAATCGGAGATATTTTTACATGTCCAGCCACACCATTGATTCTGAAGTGTAACTGGGGACTGCTCATCGCATCCCGTTCCATACAAACATCCAAGATTTAGAAGATGATTCAAGGGATGTTGCTTGAAACGAAGTCCTTGAAGGTTTATAGCGACACATCGACAACGGGAAGGTCTCTCGTTGTCTACTTCCTTAACGGCTCCGGAGGATTGTGCCCATACAATCATATCATCATCGCAATCAGAAAGATCAAGATGATCTAAAGAAATTATCAAGCAGCGCACATGCTTCTTAGGGCAAGCGTCATTCGTACCTTGGAAATGCACTGCCTTAATGATAAAATAACCCCCTCAATCGCTATCTCACTAGATCCCGAAAGAAGTTTTCCCATCCGTAATTTTCATATCTTGGGAAATCCCTTCACGGAATCGAAGCAAAGCTAGTGCACGCTGGTACTCCTGTTGCAATTACCTCTTTGGGACGTGTCTAATCACATCATACGCTCCATTAATTAGAGATAGAGCCTCCGCACCTAACAAATACGACTCCCGGATCTCCGTTCACGGAAGCACAACGCACGTGATATACCAAATAGAAGTTACAACATGAATAAGGACCAAATGCGCCTTCATTAGAGTCCTCTCCAGTAGCCGCTTGACATCCTCTTCGGGAAGACGCTTGATATCAGAGCCGCTTCAATACGCTTTTCTAAGCCCCGTCAACGTTCTCTTCGAGAGTCAGCTTCAACATCTTTTAAATTGCTTCACCAGCCTTTTAAGGATATTCCTTATGATAGGGTCATCCACATCGAGTCGAGGATTATGACATTGTCATAAATAGTTTGAGATCCCAACCAACCGTATGCCTAATCTACCTGGGGCCAACCGACATCATGTTAGGGGAACGCTCTACTTGGATGCCACTTGAACGTGACATGTTCCAAAGAAAAACCGACATATCTCTCCCGATAACATTTGTCTCATAAGTTTTATCTTTATTTGTCACCATCTAGTGCTTACCCCCGCAATAGTGTAACTATTACGTGCTAAGAAGGGGACTTAATGTTGATAGTGGATTTTAGTTCAGGGCTAAAATTGTAAAAACGGCATTTAATGCGCTGTTACCCTGCAAAAGGAAAATTCATTTAAGAAGTGACGAGTGCAGAAAACCTCTTCGCTTTATTTGAAGCAATTCAATATAATTCATGAAATTCACTCAGAATGGTGCGTGCAACAGCAATCCCAAATATTCTGTGAATTGTATCAGTATTATCCACTAATGCATGACCTGCCTAGTATTTTCCTATGCTATGTTCCCCAGCGAACTCTCAATATTGGCATGACATGACGATTAAATGTTCGCTCGCAACGGAGTAGCATTAATCTCTCGAAGTGTCATTGAGACCTGCATAAAAAACACTCACATAGGCTACACCACCCTACAGAAGAGATCGGTGCATTCACACACCTTTTAATTAAAAGTTGCACGATCGAACGCGTTTAAATTCCTTAAGGAAAATCTGGACTGTTCACATCGGTCTCAAAAATAATCACGACCACACGATTTGGCCGCGCGATTTAAAAAACTTAGACTACTCCTATCAGAACTAGGCAATCACTACGGTGACCACCGACGGGCTCACTAGTTCCCCTAGTCGATCGAGTAGTCTTCTGCTCATTCACAAGCACTTCAAATGCCGACCCAAGCGTGGGTATTCGCGCTATTTAGAAGATCAAACGAGCTGAACCGACCATAACGGTCTCAAAGTCATCACGTGCTTCCAACTTGGCCAGCCAAATTGGACGTCTTATATTGAGCTTTGGGCGATCAACAAAGCGCCGTAGAAATCACTCTGGCGGGCCCACTAGTTCTCTAGTTGATCGAGTCCCATGTTTCCCATGCACAAGCGCTTCAAACGCCGACCCAAACGTGGTCGTTTGCACCGCGTAAAACAAATCTCAAACGAGCTTAGACCGTAAAAATTGTCTCAAAACTCCATCATATCCGCCCAACTTCTCCAAATTTGGTTGGATGGCTTAGATCTTCCTACGAACGATTAAAGAAGTATCAGCATGATCATTGGCGGCCCTACTTTCCCCTTGACGATCGACTTGCCTATGGCAAGCCCATAGGGTGCCTCGCCACCGCTTGCACAAACTTGAGCTTGCACACGTTGTGTTCAAAAACCCTAATTTAGGTCACGGTAGTACATAACTCGCCGCAACTTGATCACAACCATCCATCTTTGCCAGCCTAAACGAGCGTCATAGATCTAGATTCAAGTGGTCCCGGGCGTTAACGTGATCACCGTGAACCTACCTTTACGTGTGACCGACCTACCCGTAAACCATGGCCGGATGCCTCGAAACGCACGCCCGAAAGGTGTTGGGTCACACGGCCTTCAAACCCTAATTCGTGCTTTGTGGCATGCATTTCTGTCGCAAATTGATCGTGACCACTCATCTTCGCCGGTCGGAATTGAGTGGCCCAGATCCAATTTCGATGAACCCGGGAGGTGTAGGCATACACGCCGGTGGAGCCATCTCCATGCATGCTCGATCGGTCCGTGTGGATTAACACTCAATGCATGGAATTGATTCTCTAAATAGGGGACGTTCGCACTCCCCTAAACCACCTAAGTTTCATCAATGGCGGCAAACATGTGTCGCAAGCCATCTCGTCCGTCCAACTTTGCCCAGCTCGGTCGGACGACTTAGATTAAATATTAGGCGATCAATGAAGTACCTCAATGATCACCGCCCATAACTCTGTCACATGAAGTGGTCGACCAGATGACGGCTCGCCCATGCGGCCTCCAAACGATTACCTTAAGATGATTGAGCATGCTGCTATTTTAAGACGCCTAATCCGCGACCTATTCAATCAAGCTTTAAAACAATGATGCTTCATGCATATTCATTGTTTTGAGTTGCTTGCTTAAAATCGATGCATTACATGCATCAAGCACGTACAATATTTTATGAATATTAATTACATAAATAACTTAGTTATTTAACCTAATAGCACCACATGCTATTCTTTTCGCGGGTCCCACGACTTGACCCACTCATTCGAGATATCAAACATGTCACAAACTCGGGGATACTTACTATGGGTATTGGTTTGGCGGTTTACAGCGTGCGGCGTGCAACGCGCCCATTACGAGAACGTGTCATGAAAAGATAGACGGTTAATGGTGATGAGGGAAGTGGGCAAAGACGTGATCGTGTGGCAATCACCATCCCTACACGACCCCACTACTCCATCACTTAACTTCTTCCACTGCCTACGAGATGAGGATTGTGCTCAAATGACTTGTATAAATAGGTTCTTCGACCTATTTTCAAAGAACATGAGAAACCAAGTTGTTGTTTACACTGTATCCGAAACACCTAGAATCGATAGCTTACATTATGCAAGCCAGCTTCACATTTTGATACAAGTCATAAACAGCCAACACCTTCATAATCTCAACACCTTCTTCGCTTCCTCCCTAAGATCAACCCCATCTCCTTCACTTTGTGACCAAGCAAGTCCTGGAACGGCCATTTCTTGGTTTAGGGCCCGG
Source organism: Papaver armeniacum (assembly GCA_023531295.1). NCBI lineage: Eukaryota > Viridiplantae > Streptophyta > Magnoliopsida > Ranunculales > Papaveraceae > Papaver > Papaver armeniacum. The sequence continues at coordinate 178,841 of JAJJWW010001438.1, read as the reverse complement.
AATTGTGCAGTTGATCTCTCGAATCTAAAGTACTCCGTGCAAAGTGCATTTGTTTAGGGTTTAGATTCGTTTCTCATCCGCACACCGGTAGGTCAGGAAAGATGTTTCACTACGTGTTATACCGCAGTGCATTGCCTATTGGAGGCAAAAGAGTACAATCGATCCACAGAGAAATGGAGTGTGTGAAAAGTTGATCTCAAGCTTTGCTAAACTGATTTCTAAGAAGGTAACACAAATGTGGGTTGTCGATACGACTGAATGAAGTCACAGTGATTCTAAACTAAGGCAGCAATTAGATTGTAAGCAATTTGGAGAACACTAGGGTAGTGAATCCACCTTCTAACTTCATGCTAAGGTAATGTGGCTCTGGTTAAGTTCTTGTGCCTTCCCTTGAAGGTTTCTAATGGGTGTTTATTAACTAATTGTCACTAATTCACCCCTAGTATGAGTTGTCTTCTTACAAAGACAACTCATCACAAAGCTCATAAGCTCTTTAGTTAATTACTAATCCTAAGACATTATAGCTCAAGAAAAAAACAATCAAAGAAAAATTACTTGACATGAAATTAGGGGTTTCAACAACACCCTAGCTAATTAAATTAAAGCATCAAAGGAAACAATTAAACACAAATTAATTCTAGCTTGGTGCACTGGCTAATCCAGGCATGAGAATTTACAAACACTCCTCAGACCTATTTATACATGCAAACCCTAATTCTCTCTAACACTCCAATTCGAAAATAGAAACAAACCCACTCACCCAAAACTCGAATTTGTTGTTCCCCATTATTGCGGCTCGGTACTCCATTACTTTGATTCCCCCAATTTGTGAAACCCTAACCCTAATTCTTTCTATCTCCAACTTAGCTCCTAGGGTAAGAAGCTATGAAAGAGATGGAGAGACATTAGGAGGCGGTGATGATGGTTGTACTTGGTGCATTTGTGGTGGCTGGTCGGAGGAAGAGAAGGTGGTCAGGAGGTTTGGTGGAGAAGAGAAATGGTTTTCTCTGAAATTGTCGGAGTGAAGAGAGAAAAAATGAAGGAGAGAAGAGAAGTGTTGGTCGATGGGTGAAGATATATATGTGTCTACGTGGTGTGAAAGCGGGTGTAGCCAAATTTGATGTGTGTGTGGTGGAGCGGCGTTGGATGCAAATGAGTGAGATCTCAACGGCTCAAGGTGAATCGGGCTTTGGATCCGGGTTATGGGTAGCTCTAGCCCATGTCTTGTAAATGGGTCGCTTCTTGTTGGGTTGCAAGCGATGCGCGCGCGGGCTTTGGCTTTCGCTCCATAGACGCTTGTCTCCAATTTTTTCTCTTTTGGCTCCTCAATTTCTCCGAGCTTTATTTACTACCTAAAAACACAAAATTAATTAGTACAAATATTTATTCTTGAAAACAGGAAAATACGAATTTGGGATAATATCGATTTAAGAACAAAAGATGAGTTAAATGCCAATAAAAAGGTGTAGAAATATGCAATATTTGGCACTCATCACACACACCCAAATTTACCAAAACCAGTAGAAACAATTTTCACCCGTAAACAGTATGATACCCATTGTCTCATTTATCATATATTTCGTTATTTCCTTTCTGTTCGCCATTGATCGACAATCCAATGCAATAACTGTGGTGTAAAACAAATTGTATGCAACTAAACACAAGTTATACAAATAACATTCATGCGAAATAACCATCGAAGAGTCCATACTAACGAGACATAGAATTCATTATGTCATTGTGACCCGTGTTTACAAGCGAGAACTTAACCGTAAAATTGATTCCCTTATAAAATTATGCCAAAAAGGGTACGAAAAAAACCCATTAAGATCAAATAAATTACGGTGAATCTTAACAATAACTCATACTTGTTTGGAGATTTCACTTTGTAAAGAATCAACCTTAATAATTGCATGCATAAACATGTTTCCCTCCTTTTTAATGTTTCAAAATATGAGTAATGATTCCATAATGATGAAGTATTCTGAAAAAGATTTCATATAGTTTATCTTCACCTCCAAATTTCCATTTCTCATATTAAAACTTTCTCTACATGCATGTAATGATTTTTATTGTAGGAAGCGATTATGAAACCAGAACCAAATAAAAAATCCTTGATGTCAGGGATTCCTTTATCATTACGATGCACAATCTAATCTAATATAATCTAATCTAATCTAATCAAGAAGCTTAAGAATTCAACATTATGATTTGCTTTATTTGATCCCTAAACCGATTGTATTATCGACGTTTCTTCACGGTCTTTCAGCCAACTGGTTAAAACTCCTTGGTAACAAATGTTAAATGATACAATCTGGATTGTTATTGGCTTTGGAAAGTTAATTCCAAAATCTATTTTTCTTTCCAAATCGATATACTAATATTCTTATGTTTCTAAGGTTAAAACCGGATTTTGTTTATCTTTAGCTATCATCTTCCCTTTCCTCTTCTTCTCTGCCATTCATTAGATGTAGAATCTCTAAAAAGTTATCTTTTGATATACGTTCTCTCTCTATATGTTTCTCTTTTTCTTAAAATTTTAAAATATGTATAACAACAACTGGAGAATGTTAAATGATTATATACTCCAAGTAATGATTCCAGAGCTATGAAGTTTTATGAAGAAGATTTCGCATAGTTTTTCTTCACCTACAAATTTACCTTTGTAATGTTAAAACATTCTCTCACCATGCTTGTAATGAATCGATTTTTGTTGTAAGAGACGAGTGTGAAACCAAAACCAAATAAGAAATCCTTGATATCGGGATTCATTTATCATTACGATACACAATATAATCTAAACCAATTAAGAAGCGTAAGCATTTAACATAGCCATATGCTTCTCATATAATCTCTATTTCAATTGGAATGTTCACGTTTTCATCATGATCTTTCATCAAACTCGTTAAAACTCATTGGTTATACATAAGGATAATCCAGATTATTAATGTTGGTTCCAAAAGGGGTTCTTCTTTCCAAGCCGATATTCCGATCTTCATTTTTTTTTTTAATGTTACAACATTTTTTTTTTTATCTTTTTGTATCATCTTCCATTTCCCCTTCTCCTCTGCCATAGATTGACTGTAAAACTCTAAAAAAGTTAGCTTCTTCTTCCATATTCTTTCTCTTTCTATGGTTCCCTCTTCCTTACACAGTTTCAAAATATGAGTAATAACAATCGTAGTATCAAATATTAAATATTTATATACTCCAAGTAATGATTTCATAGCTATGAAGTTTTCTGAAGAATATTTCACATAGTTTTTCTTCACCTCTGGATTTCTTTTTCTCATGTTAAAACTTTCTCTCACCATGCGTGTAATGGATTGATTTCTGTTGTACGAGACGATTGTGAGAAAAGAATCAAATAAGAAACCATTGATTTCAAGGATTTCTTTATCATTCATGAAAATATAATCTAAACCAATCAAGAAGCTTAATAATTCAACATTACCATTTTCTTTATATAATCCATAAAACGATTGGACTGTTGACGTTTTCTTCATTATCTTTCAGCAAAATCGTTAAAACTCCTTGGTTAGATGTAAATACAATTGTTATTTGCTTTGGAAAGTTAATTCTCAGACGGATATTTCCTTCCAAATAGATATACCGATCTTGTTATGTTTCCAAGGTTACAACCAGTTTATCTTTGTCTATCATCTTAGTTTCCCCCCTTTTCACAACCATTCATTGGATGTAAAACCCTAAAAAGTTAGGTCCTCCTCTACGCTCTCTCTATATTTCCTTTTTCTTAAAATTTAAAAATATGAGTAACAACAACTAGAGTAACAAATATTAATTGATTATATACTCGAAGCAATGATTCGAGAGCTATGAAGTTTTTTGAGGAAGATTTCAAATAGTTTCTTTTAACCTACAAATTTCTCTTTATAATGTTAAAACATTCTATCACCATGCGTGTAATGGATTGATCTATGTTGTAAGAGATGAATGTGAAACCATAACCAAATAAAAATCCTTGATGTCATGGATTCCTACATCATTATGACACATAATATAACTTGAACCAATAATGAAGCGTAAGAATTCAACATTACCATTTTTTTCATTTAATCCCTCAACCGATTGGAATGCCGAAATTTTCTTCTTGATATTTCATCCAACTGGTTAAAACTCATTGGTTTGATGTAAATACAATATGGATTGTTATTGGCTTTGGTAAGTTAATTCCAAGACATATTTTTCTTTTCAAAACAATATACTAATCTTCTTATGTTTCAAAGGTTAAAACCACATTCTCGCTTCTCTAGCTTTCTCTATCAACTTCCCTTTCTCCTTCTTCACTACCATTCATTGGATGTAAAAACCCTAAAAAATTAGCTTCTGCTCTATGTTCTCTCTTTTTATGCTTCCCTCTTTCTTATAATTTCAAAATATGAGTAAATATTACTGGAGTAACAAATTTCAAATGATTATATACTCCAAGTAATGATTCTAGATCTATGAAGTTTTCTGAAGAAGATTTCACATAGTTTCTCTTCGAGGGTGATGTCTGATACTCAACTACCAAATTCTAACCTAGTCCGAGACTTGACTTAGTGGACTAGAAATCAAGATATAGTTTTGATCAACTAACATTGACAACAAGCTTGAGATAGCAAAACTTATGAGTTCAACCGAGCATTTCTCTACCAATCACTCCCTTTGTCAATTTTAGTGACAAAACTATTCAATACGTATGGAATCAAAAATAAATAAATTTTCCATCTCAAAATCTACTATGCTTGATTTTCTTGGTTTTTCAACAATCATTTTTAGTTCTTCGTACTTCAAGTTCTTCAGTGGTTCTACATGTGTTCGTTTAACACCTTTGTTGTGAAGATTCATAGCGATAACAACTTGTGAAATACTCAACAAGAGCTTTGTTAAAATGAAAAAATCACTCTACTCATTGGTTGTTATACAAAAACATAACATTGATACCTTCCTCAAAGTTCAATTGCACCGCAACTTTGAAGCAATACTATGGTGATATGTTCTCCCCCTTAGTCAATACTTACATTTTTTGAAAAATAGGTAAAACCTATAGATAACAATCCACCCCCTTACATAATGCTCCGAAAATCCATATGTTGTAGTAAGATACTGCTTAATAATTATCCCCTTTTTTTTTCAAAAAATTGGCAAAGATGAAAAATAAGGGTCATAACGAATAAACAAAAGAGTTTCAAGATTAAAAAACATATACTAGTTTTTAGTTCAGAAGATTTCACCAAGAAGAACTTAGGATGAATTCAATGTTCTAGACGTAATCTTTATTAGTTATACAATTTTGTTCGAAGTTTTTATCATCATTGTTTGTCTATACCATATCTATTCTTTATGAGTGATTATTAGATTTATTTGGGATGCATATTAGATTGACCAACTGATTGTTCTATCGCTAGTAAAAGTTAGGAGATAAGTAATAGTTGAATCACTCTCTACACAAGTAGAAGTCGAGACCTTGCACAAGGATTTTGTGGAGCAATTGCGAGTGAAGATAACATCAACAAGTGGACCTTGATGTAAGAGTTTAACTATCAACCTAAATTCACAAAGATTATAGCGTTCTATTGGATTACACCTTGAGTGATCTACTACTTGGTGATTCGGTTGGATATAATCTGGTAGTCGGATAACACTAATCTAGTTGTTATTCTACAATTGGTGACGAATGGTTCTAACGAAAAATAGATAAGTATACTATGCGAGTTAATGTTTGGTAAAAACGAAGGTCTCCTTAATCATCTTTTTATTCTTATTGTTTCAATTATTGTTAGCTAGTTAATTAATCCACCAATCCCCCCATAGTATTTTATTTTATTATTGTTTTGCATATATAAATAAGATATCAATTACATAACTCTCTGTAGGAACGAACCTTACTACCGCTATATAACAAGTTAATTAGTTGGAAATATGTCGAGTAACTTGTTGCATTTACGACACGTATCAAATTTTGGCGCTGCTGCCAGGAACGGTTGCTAATTGATTTTTTATTTGTTTGACCTTGTTTTTAGTATATTTTTACGCTTTTTCTTTTGTGTTTTTCAGGGTTTTAGGTTTTTGTTGTATTAATAACTAGTTGAAGGCGCCCAACTCTTGTCAAAAGCGGGAGGAAGATTCTGAAAACAGGTTGTTAGTATCACTTTTATTTTTTTGTTTAGGTTTTCTCTTTTGTTCTTGTGAGTCGTCATGTTTCCTTATGGAAATAACGTGTACGGTGCATAATATCAATCATACAGTAGTGATAATCAATATACCATGGGTACAATCAAAACCAATCTTTGGATATGATCAATACCTTACGAAACCTTACAATTATTACTATAGATATCAACAACCTTATGACGGGTATGTAAGTGAACAACCACAAGGATGTGAGGATATTTATGCTACTAATTATGTTTCATCTAGTCTAACATATTTAATGCAACAATATATATCTAAATATGATGAGACTATAGAGAGGTTCATGGAGATTGCAAAGCTTGGATAATATCTCATCATACCATGCCCATGAGTATTGCTTCAATCCATAAAGAGACTTATTCAATTTACAAACATAATGAGGTCTCTCCTTGTCTACATAACCTGGTGATTGACTCATAAAAACCGTTTCCATGAGATCACCATGCAATAAAGCATTGCTAATGTCAAGTTATTTGATCTGCCAATCATAATTCACAGCTACAAAGAATACAAGTCTGATGGTGGTAGGTTTGACAACATGACTAAAAGCGTTACTCCAATCCAAACCTTCAAGCTGGTAAAATTCCTTAGAAACAAGTCTTGCTTTGTGTCTTTCTACAGAACCATCTAATTTCAAAGGATTTTTATCGAATTAAAAGACATTGATGGATTGTGGTTTGATGGTGGCGATGGAGATGGTGGGACTTTGATTTCTTTTCGTCAATATGTTTTAGGGAAGCGAAAAGAGATAATAGTGGTTTAGGTTTATTCTTCGGATTTTGTGTTGTAGAATAAAAATAAAAAATACATGCAATGATTAAATCAGGAATATAAAAAGGTTTTTTTTGTTAGGTGTAGTCACCTAAAATCAGTGAGAGGATACAATGGGATTCTAGGGTTTCTAAAAGGATGAACACGAACAGTCTTCGCCTAAACCACGCACAACATCCGTTTAAAGGCTGCTTCAGTCACATGAGAGGTTAGGGCTGGTCTTATGGAGGGAAGCAGATGAAGAGAGAGATCAGAGAATTCTAGGGTTTGAAGAAGAATTGCTCTAAGAGTTTATGAGAAAGTTGTACGTTATCTTAGAGAAATAGAGAACCTATTTATATCCGAATTCTTTAATCTTAGGTCGGTGAGGATATGGATTGCTTGCCGTGCAAGAGCACTTCTCCCGTCTCTTTAGGAATAGATAGATATAAACTAGGTTGATTTTATCTCACTATTCCACCACCTTTACTCTCTTCTGTGGTGAGAAAAAAGCCGGATCTTTCTCACACATGTAATAGACCAAAACCCTAATTGATATACCTCATTTATGAAGTTGAGTCATCCTTTGTGATGATGTGTTGAGAGAGTGAAATATTCTCTTTAGTCCATTGGCCAAGATAGAGAGGCATTCTCCGATTTGTGAGAATAACTAGGATGAGTCACGTGAAAAGGCATGAAATGCCTCAAGAATCGTGTGCAAAGTATGCCCCTCACTACTGTAAGGATCGATCTCTAGTCCCCAAGTAGTAACATGTTATAATGTGGGTGTGAGAAACTATGGACGCTTGGAAGTTGTAGAAATATCCTCATAGCTATCATTCGATCTTGAGTCTTCAAGGAGGTAAAATGACACTCTGCGGGTTGGAGATGTCTGCACAGATTCATGTCGGGGTATTGGCTGCATGCGTTTTTGTGAACAAGATAAAGTTGTTTTTCCTCATTTGCTAAGTGTCTTGCCAGGGACTCACGTGAAATTATGTAGGAAAATTATCCGTCGAGATTTATTTTTATTTTGGGTGGATGTTCAACATAACTTGAGAGTAGTAGCCAGGTAATGGATACACTCAGGTTTAACTGCACAGTCAATTTTTGTTTACTTTGTTAATGGGAAAGTTCTCTGGTAATCTGCTATGTAATTCTTCACGTGGAGGAGTCGTGTTTTGACCTGAAAAAATTGTAAGTGATCATCATATCTTGTCCTTCGCTCACCACATTGACTCGGGGGATATCTTGTCGAGCATATCTTTTAGAGAGGTGAGGCTTTGACTGAGGGAACTGCAAGCAGGCTTCCGGATGAGTAGCTTGTGGACTGGAGCTACAGTCTCAAATCCTTTCCTTGTTTACTTCAGTGATAATAGTTAGTTGTAACTGTATGTCGAGTAATGAAGCTTTATTTGAATTGTTGGCCTCACGAGTATCGCTTCAGATTTCTTTTCCCTTGATAGATTCGACTACAAAAATATTTTTCTTCTCCGTCTTGGGTGAACTGAGGTTCCATCGGAAAATAAAACATGAGAGTTTTTGGTAAAGTTTAACTGGAGGCTCATCGAGGCTTGGCCATAACTCATAGGTCTAGTTCCCTTTCTTTCTGACAGAATGAGTGTTGAGGTAGCATATCAACTAGCAGCTTTGAGTTTTTGGATAAGGTTGAGTTTCATTTGAGCCTCATTTGGAAACTAATCTTGTCTGATACTTTGTTGCTTTCTGGTCATGATCCTCTAGAGTTTGGAAGAACGACAAGTTGTATCTTGGCCGGACATGTTAGTCCCTGGAAGTAGAAGGCTCTGTAAAGTTTTTATTAGGTCACGAATTTTATTGGAGCCTTGCCAAGTTTTCGCTAAGTTTATCTTGTAGACGACGAAAACAAAAAATCACGATGGAAAAAACAAGGTCAATCGGATACATAATGAAAGAGTTATAAGTAAAATAGTAAAGTGAAGTAAACTTCCTGAGTCCCCTGTGATCGGGTTGAGGGCTTTGGCCTAAACGAATTTAATTTGGAGCAAATATTCGTCAGAATTTCCAAGTTTGGAGCGTTATATGGTCCTTGAGAGCGGTAAGGTCGGCTGGATAGTTGTTGTTTTTGTCTGTCACATTCGTAACAAGCTTCATCTTCTTCGGTGAGGTCGATGGAAGACAGATGGATCCATTCGTGCTATTCTCGTGCTTTTAGAACTCCTTCTTTAGGAAACATGTACTCGATCTAGACTTGTTGGATCTATCCCTACCGATAACTCCAAAGGAGTTCTCGGATAAGTCCGGATATCGATGCGAGATTTTGAAAGTCCCAAGGAGCTTGCCTTGGTCCTTACCCAACGTTTCAAAGATTAATAATATATTTTCATGGAAATATGTTACTGGAAAATTTCAGTGAGAGATCCAGGTGATCCGGGAAGCAATAACCTATTCACTAAGGTCAAATACTCGTTTGAGAGACAAAAACTGGCAGTAAGGATAACTCTCTCGGCTAAATATATAATGGATTTACAGAGCTTTGAAAAAATGGAACGTTTTTTGTGCTTGGAATAGTAGAATCGGCTTCCTTCCTAATGGTGATCATGATTGAGATCTGTAACTGAGTGGACAACCTCCCACTGTGGTCACCAAAATGTAGTTACTTAAAATCGGTGAGAGGCTAAAGTGGGATTCTAGGGTTTCGAAAGTGAGTTATGGGAGGTTGAGCACGAATGGTCTTCGCCTAAATCACGCACCGTGGCCGTTCAAAGGCTGTTGACCATATGAGAGGTTAGGGCTGGTCTTAAGGATGTAAACGAGATGAAGAGAGAGATCAGAGAATTCTAGGGTTTGAAGAAGAATTGCTCTGAGAGTTTATGAGAAAGTTGTGTGTTAGCTTGGAGAAATAGAGGACCTATTTATAACCGAATTACGTAATCTCGTGCCGGTGAAGATAGGGATTTCTTGCCGTGCGGAGCACTTCTCCGCCTCTTTAGAAATAAATAGAGATAAACTAAGTTGATTTTATCTCATTATTATTCCACCGTCTTTACTCTCTTTTGCAGTGAGAAATAAGCCGAGTATTTATCACACATGCCGTAGACCGCAGAACAAAACCCTAATTGATATCCCCCATTTTTAAAGCTGAGTCAGCCTTTGTGATGATGTGTTGAGAGAGACAAATATATTATCTTTAGCCGAGTTGTCCAATATAGAGAGATATTCTACGATTTGTGATAATGCTAGGATGAGTCACGTGAAAAGGCATGGAATGCCTCAGGAATCGTGTGCAGAGTGTAAGAGGAGCTGAGGTTGAGCTTCCTCTCTCCATGGACGGTCACATATGTCATGTGAAGACCGTATTATTGCTTGTGGGTCCATTTGTTGAGCATGCGAGCTCAAGAGAGCTTAGCCACGTTTTTGGATAGACATGTATAGTTCAAGCTCAATTTACTAGCCGTGAGTATGTTAGAGAGGTTGAGAAATAGACTTGATCCATAGGTAAGGTGTGTGCCTGAGTTTCATGCGTGTATAAAACTCTTCATACGAGATGGCTCAGTTCGGATAAGGCCACCTGAGATTTGGCTGACGCGACTGAGGCTGTCAGAGATTTGTCCGACAGGTTTGAGGCCGTCAGAGATTTAGCCGGGTTTGAGGCCGTCAGAGATTTAGTATGACGGGTTTGCGGTCGTCGGAGATTTGACTGACGGGTTTGAGACCGTCTGATCGTTAGCCAACGAGATAGAGTTTGTTCAAGACTTGTCCAACACAATGGAATCTCTCCGAAGTCAGCTGAGACATGCTTGGGAGAGAAAAGAAGGCTTGTACGCCTAATAATGTCTCCCACGTGACTCAGGCTCACTTGTCTTTGACAGCGCAATCTTGCGAGATGTGCTAGGAATCAATTGTGTCCGTATTTATGGGGCCGGCATGACCAGTGTATCTTGGAAAGATGTTATAGGAGTCTTTCGAAAGGGCTCAGAGGTAAAATAACCAGGTATCTCGCAGGGATGTCCTAGGAATTATTTTTAAGCCTCGGTAAGTCGAGTCAGAGCCTTAAGTAGACATGAACAGTGTATCTCGCGATGATGTACTAGGAATCAGTCCTTGAGCTCAAACTGGGTGAGTCATGCTTACAGGAGACATATATGTCTCCGCTCTGGGACATAAGTCCACCAGAGACGTTTTTACGCATCTACAGAGCCTACTTGACCAGCAGTTACTCGCGGGGATGTATACTAGGAATAGTGTATTCAAAATCGCTCTCCAAGGACGATTACTCGCCGAGTAATCGCTACGGTGCCTATATGACCGAGGCGATTTACGATTCAAAGTTATTTCCAGATTTTCGAGTGATTAACGCTGACCGATTTGGACTGATTTTGAGCAAAACGAGTTAAGAATTTTTCTGAGTTGGCCTTGCATGCACTAAAATCGAAAAAGAAAATTATTGTAACCACTCAAATGGGAGTTATCAAATAGAAGAACCTATAAATACATGATAGATACGTTCGACATAACAATATTACACATTTAGTTACATGATAGTGTTAAAATTTTAATTTTAATTAGGTACAAATCATTACTTATGAGCAGTAATATATAAATCTCTACTAAATAAGTTCCGAGTATTAGACCGAGTTTTGGCGATTTCCAAGTCTGAACTTATTGCTCCTCGCTCCAAGCTCCCCAACCGAGTAGGAACAAGGAATGATTTCGACTACTTTGACTAGGAATCATGGCATCACAATCAGATGCGTCTCGCAAAGACATGCTGGAATTGTAGTCAAGCCGGTTCATAAGTTTGTCGAGGACATTTTACGCTCTACAGAACCTACGTGACCAAAGAATATCTCGTTGCCGGATGTGCGCTAGGAGTCATGGCATCACGACCAGCAGTTTCTCGCGGGGAAGTATACTAGAAATCGTGTCTATGGGTGCCTTGAGGACCAAGGGCTTAATGTCTCCCGTGAGAGTTGTGTTTTGTCTGTGACCTTGAAATGACACTTTTACCCTTTATCCAAATTTCACATCTACATTAGAGCAAGTCTTATAGTGGAAGAATTCCATCTTCCATCTTCCATGCCACCTCAACATTTGGAATCTTTCATGGAAGCTCAAGTCTTATGGTGGAATCATAAAACGCTAAAAAGAATAACGTTTGATTTGGCCAACGGTATTTGACTAGGTTATATTTGCATGGTTTAAATTAAAAGTAGATTTTCTATGTCTGACTTATATTAAAGAAAAAAATGCTATTCAAGAATATCATTTTTTTGTCTTTTAGCACGCTATTATAGCGTTTTTTTTTATTCCACCCATCATTACACAAAACCATGGAACATGGTTTAAAAAAAGCATGGATGACGCCAACTTGGAATTCATTAGACTTGACATTCCACACTTTTTCCAAGCTTGGAATAAGTTGGATTCCACCATAAGATTCCCTCTTAGGGACTTGTTTTTTTACCCTGCATTTAACAGACACCCCTTATCCCCATTTCAAGGTATTTATGGTGGGTTTGTTTTGCGAGAATAATCCCATAAAAATATAAATTAAGGATTCATGTAAATTCCATATTTTAGCAAATCATCACACTAGCCATGACAACCTCGTTAATTATTAGTGATTATTCATCTATAAATTTTAGTTTAGTTTCTATCGTGGTTTTTTCTGCGTATTTGTTTTTGGTTTGCTCGGTGAGATAATAACGAGTATCCCGTGAGGGATTTCGGAGTAACTTCAAAAACGAGAAACTAATTCCAGGGATCATTGTGCATGGAAATATACTCTTATTTCTTCTTCTCGATTTGCATCATATTTGTGACTCAAACTGACCTAAATGTCCAGTTCGTCGCGTACTTGCTTGGGTTAGGTTAACACCCCATATGTATGACCCTTTGTATTAGTCTATTGTTGAATCAGTAGGGGATTATTGATAATTGCGTATGTATCTAACCCATGAGCTGTGCTTATTGGTAGCTATGGTTTTGTTCGTTTTATCTGGATTTCATCATCTTGGTAACTGTGGTTTTGTAACTTCACCAAATCATTTGTATTCTCAACCAAAAGCACTTCATAGAAAATTGACTGATAACCAAAAGCAATTAATATTATCTCTTTCTCAATCCAATCAGTAAATCAACTAGATAGAAATCTGTGAGACTGATTGATATGAGAATAACTCGGACGGTACCAAAGACCAATGCCCGAGAGTCAATCAAGTTCTATCCAACAAACAAGGTCGGATTTATCAACTGTGATTGAACTACGCACAACTTGTGATATTTCAATTATATAAACAAATATAATGCGGAAAATAAATACCACAGACACCAGAAATTTTTTTAACGAGGAAACCGCAAATGCAGAAAAACCCCGGGACCTAGTCCAGATTTGAATACCACACTGTATTAAGCCGCTACATACTCTAGACTACTACAAGTTAACTTCGGAATGGAATGTAGTTGATACCTAACCAAGTCTCACACCGATTAAGGTCAAACGCATTCCTTATGCCTCTTGAATCCCAAACAGGACTCTGCAAGACGTGATTCCCTTAGTTGATCTCACCAATAACTAAGAGTTGTTATGACCCAAAGTCGAAGACTTATATGTCTCCCATAAATAAGTCTATTCTTGGTTTTGTTTTCGTCTTACGATAAATCAAGGTGAACAGGAAACTCAACTAATACCCCGAATTTATACTCCGGAAGAGCAACCTAGAAATATCAGTCACCTCACAATAACCCAACTGATTAAAAGAAAAAGTTATTGCGGAATCACAAGAGAATGAGACGAAGAACTGTTGTGATTACTTTTTATATCTTACCTATCGGAGATAAATGACGAGTAAATCTTAGAAGATAAAACTCAAAACGATAGAAAAAGCAAGATCGGGAATACGCAACTACGAGAAAATATTTGGATCGGGATTCACGAGTCCCAAATGAAGTCTTTAAGTCGTTAACCTAATAATGGTTTTGGAAAACCTTAGGTTAATGGAGAATCAACTCTAGTTTGCAACTAGGACACACGGAAGTGTCGGGATTAGCTTTTCCAGATGCTAGATTTATCCCTTATATAGTCTTTCAAATCAAGGTTGCTTATAATCAAAGCTAAGATAAATTAGTAACAAAGCAATTGATATTCACCGTTAGATGAACTCATGATTTGAGATTTAAGCTAAGTCTCATTAGAAATTAAGCAATCAATCTCCGTTAGATGGCATTAGCTTGATACACACAAATGGAATATACCTATATTTAGATATGGATGAACCATACCCAAACGTGTATACTTTTTGGCTCAATAATAGTTAACCGAAGTTAGCCATATTAACACTTATAACTTAGCCATATTCATCTAACATTTCTAGACCAAATATGATGATCAACCAATCATGATAGATAATCAAATGAATCTAAATGTGTTTCAAGAGAGTTGTTCAAATGTTCATCATTTCATACAAATATATATATATATATGAACCATTTGAAACAAAACCGGTTTGGTTTGTAATTGTACAAAGTACTTATACAAGAACCAAATCATGAACATAATGTCGCGGTTTGTAAAAATAGTTCACATACCCTATTTCATTAAAGTTTCAGGAACTTTAGTTCGCAAAGTATGAAAATCACACTTTACCAATTGTAGAACCCAATCACTTTGTTTGCAAACTGAGTACGCGAACAAGAGTTCCATACTTTGGCTTTGTCTAGTCGTTCGCAAAATGAGTGCGCGAACAACGATTCGGACTTGGCCTTGTCTAGCCGTTCGCAAACATGGTATGCAAACAAAGCTCCAGACCTTTTCACGGAGGTAAACTAGTGATCCGTGCCTAATAATGCATATTTCTAGATCATTTTGTTATCTTTTGTCACATCCTAAGTGCTTTATTAGTTTAATTTTGTGTCAAATTGTACATTTTGCACTCTCGAGACTTTAATAATTATATTTGGTAAATACTAATAACTGATGTTTGTCTGGGTTTGTAGGTGAACTAGGAGAAGTGTGGTTGGTAGAAGAACTAAAAAGAGTGGAAATGTAGCAACACATTGTGCGGAATCTGTGAGCAAAAGCAGAAATATGCAGCCGTACTGTTGGACTTGCCAGAGTTAATGGAGCAAACGAATGGCTAAGAAATGGGTCAAAGTAAAAGCCTAGCTGATAAGCACGTAAGTGCTACATTTTGTACCCATATTTATATTAGCTAGGACTCGATATGTTGGCTAACAATACTATTTTAGTGCTTTTGTAGAAAGTACAAGTGAATTCGATTATTCTGCATATGAATACCTAAGCTACAGCTTAAATGGCATTTCTGACACAATGCAATCAGTGTTGCTGCTGGCGGCACTAAACATAGGGAGCTCAACTAATGCTGGACTGGCTTGTTATTTATGAGCCACTTTTGAGCCATCTGAAGGCTAGAGAATAAAACGAAACAAAAGGAATTGCTTTGCTTATTCAAACACATGAAGCCCATCAAAGGAGAGTGAGACGTGGCACCACATATCATTCCACACTTTTCTATGAGCAGTAATGAAGTCATCAGAGCCTGGTTTATTTTCTTCTTTGTAAGAAAAAACGTAATTCTCGTTTATTATTCGAGCAGCAGAGGTATTTGTGGGTTAGCAGTTAGAGATGAGAAATGAACAAGAAGAAAGTCTCGAGAATCAGAAGAGTAATTGTTCCGGCAAAGCTGGGTTTGATGTTGATTTATGTCTTAGCCGCTGCAAATGCTAGTCGGACAACAACAACAATGGGAGTTTGGCATGAACTGGATTTTGGGGATTTCTGGATTGAGAACAGATTCCATGGGTTTCTTGGAAGTTAATGCGCAACAGATCTGAGGGTCAGTGGAGTATGGTGCTGTAGTATAATGGGTTGCAACCATTGGTACAGTGGCCTGACTTGGTAATGGCCTTAAATTGGGTTTCATGGTGGCTGTAAAGAACTGATGCCTTCGTTCTAGGTGATGGAATGGGTTCGGAGTTCATGTATGATTAAGATTGCAGGGAAAGATGGTCATACGAACACAGCAAACTCACCTGCACCAACACAAATTTTTTTCCCAATAGCTGTTTGAAGATAGTACCGAAAGAGTTCTCATCTACATCACCGTTTTGTATAGCACATTCGCCAGAGAGGAAGTTGGAGCTGGTTTATTGTAATATGGAATAGAAGGTCCGAACAATTGGTGAATTTGTATAATTGTAGACGTTGAGATGGATAACATTGGATATGAACTTCGGTGGAGCAGCTAATTTGTATAAGCTGTCACGATGAAGAAATAGAGCTGCGTCCATGCTCGGGAAAGAACTGATTTCGAAATCAGTAATTGAGAACACCCGGCAACATGGAGAAGTGGTGTTGGATCGAGTGTTATAGGCTCGTGTAAAGTTCAGGGAAAGAGAGACGAAGATGGTATTGCCGGTGGCCAAACTGGATATGATTGGAAGTGTAGATGTGTGTTTCTTTGCTGGATGGGTTTATGCTCGAGTGGAGTGAGGATTTTCTGGAATCTGGAGTAACTCGCGGGTGACTGAGATGTAGATGGACAGGATAGTTGGATGTGATGGCAGCGAGACAAGGAGCTGGTCGACTGGTGGATGTATGAAGTCTTGGAATTTTGGTGTTGTTGTTGTGCGAAGACAGAGCTGTACTAATAAGAGGAGTCACCAGTCTGTTGCGGTTTTTGCTCGATGAATTTAGCAAGGAGCTGGTGATGCTCAAGAGATTTTAAACTCGACTGACGATGGTGGTAACGATATAATGGGGACAACAATGGATTACTGTGGTGACTGTGCGCGTTTATATGGCCTGAAATTGTGCCTCAAAGTTGCTGAGAAGACGAGAAGAGCACTAGACTGGTGTTGCTGCCATTTGAGTTCTGTAGTCAAGGCACGAATGGTGATTCAATCAATTTGGAAGCAACATGGAATTGGTTTGTCGGCTGAAGTTGGTTTCTGCGGAGATGAAGATGAGTCTGTTCTGTATATGGTTAGATTGGAACCAGCTGGTGATGATTGCAGTCGATGGTGATAGTTGCTGCTGGTGGCTAGTACGAGAGACGATGGACTTAGGTGTTGTAGCCGAGAGGAGAATCAATTGACTTCAGTACTCACGTCGGTGATATTTGATTAAATGGTGGATGTGAATCGAAATACAGGGAAAAGAATGAGGTGTTGCTGGTGATGAGTTGGGGTTGCTTTGGTTAAATAAAACTGCAGTTGGAGTTCAATGTTTCTTGGCCTAAGTGGAGATAATTTTTACGGTGCTGGGTTTGGCTGGATTGTGTAGGATTTGGCCGGTGGTTAGATGGACATGGAATAGAGCCAGTGGAGTCAATGATTCTAATGTGGTGTTGTGGTCGCAGTGAGGAAAGAGCCAAGGATATGGACCGAGGTGGACTTGGAAGTTGGTGGATGGACTGGGCCTAGGCAGCTGCTAGGTTTTAATTGTGCGACTTCTGGACTCGTAATAAGTAGTATATATTTCGAACCGTTTTTTTGGGGACCAGCCTTTTTTTGAGGGGACCATGGTTTTATTTTGGGTAAAGACATTAGAAGTAATTCTAGGTCACCCCATATCTAGTTATTTATTTAATACCTAATCTAGCCTCTTAATTAATTTTAGGTTATGATTAGTGAAATGATTTAGTTAAAAACAATTAGTGAGATTAAATTAAAAGATGGGTTTATTATTAGTTGAGTAGATTATTGTGAGAGTAGAGTTAGAGAAGATGAAGGAGAAAACATGAAAAATAAATATATTTTTTTCCAATTCACCCCTTTGAGTATTCAAATAATGGATTTTATCAACCACAAACCGGAGGAAGAGTATTTGGGTGAACAAGTATGTTCCAAACTTAGATAATGTATGTTGAATTGGTAAAAACTTCCCCAAAAATGTAAAATTTTGAACTGGATTTTGAACAGCTTCGGTTATTTTATATGAAGAACAAAACCGAACTCATCCAAGGTGTAGTTCGGTTGCTTTGTGAGGATGAACAAATAACCGAACTCATATGAATGTGTAGTTCGGTTGCCTTGGGGAGAGAAAACAAGTAACCGAACTAGTTTGAAGGTGTAGTTCGGTTGCTTGATCCCAACACGCAGTTACCGAACTCCATATTAATGGAAGCTATGACATGCGGCATTATGTTCTAAGAGCCAGCAACTAACCGAACTTTACGTACAAATAAATTTTAACCAAGTGTATAAGGTTCGGTTGGTTCGCAAACATCATGCTTTTGCGATCCAACCGAACTAAGTTTAATAAGTTCTATTGTTTCGCAAACTTGAGATCAATTGCACAACCAACCGAACTTAACAAACAAAAATTTCTTATGTTTTTAACCGTAAAGTTTGGTTACATGGAAGTTTTAAGATTTTTTATAAAATAACCGAACAAAGTTGATAGAGTTCGGTTATAAAAGAAATAAAAATAATGGGAAAAAGTAAGGTTCGGTTACATGGCAACTTTTTTTCTTATGTTTTCAACCCTAGAGTTCTAATTTACATTGCGCTTTATACATTTATGCGAAACAATCGAACTCGTCGGTTGTAACATAGTTATAAAGCATATAGAACCGAACTCATTCGAAGGTGTAGTTCTAAGTTGCTTTGTGAGGATGAACAAGTAACCGAACTCATATGAATGTGTCGTTCGGTTGCCTTGTGAGATGAACAAGTAAATCGAACTCAACACTATAACCTCCATTAAAACCTCTCACAACTTCCATTTTCAACTCATTTTGATGATTACTTCTCATTTTTTCAACCAAAAACAAACGACAAGTAATGGGTTTGTGAGAATATCTTTGCTAAAGATTTAAATTAAGCTATATATATATATAGAGGTGGTGGTGGTAATCGGTGGTTGGTGGTGGTGATAATCAGAGGTGGTGGTGGTGGTAATCGGCGGTGGTGGTGGTGGTGATGGGAGGAGGTGGCGGTGGTAATCGGCGGTGGTGGGCGGTGGTGGTGGTAGTAATCGGCGGTGATGGGAGGTGGTGGTGGGAGGAGGTGGTGGTTATATATAGAGTGGGAGAGAGGTGGTTATTAGGTTGGTTTTAAATTAAATTAGGTTAAGGGTAGGTTAGTAATTTCAAAGCATTAGGACACCCCTTATAACTAGAGGGAAGGTGGCCTAATAAGACCATGGTCCCCTCAAAAAAACCATGGTCCCCAAAAAATGGTTCTATATTTCAACAGAAAAGAGCGTAGGCCGACGGCCAGAGAACTGGAGGCGGCTACAAACGCCGTGTACCAGAAACGAAGGTTGGAAGTCTGGTTTGTTTTGGATTTCGATTTCGATTAGCTTGTCGTTTTTATTTATATTTGTTTATGGCTTTTGAGAAAGCCATGGCTAGCTAGATCCATGTTAGGGTTTAGGTAGAAACCAATTTATTATGAAAACTCTACATTTATATGCTTAATAATGAGTTGATTGATTAGTAGTTTTTCTTCATATAGCTTGGTATTTAATTGTTCATGTGATTTTCTTGATTATGTATGCTTTTGAATTGATATGTCGTGGCTTCTGGTTAAATCCTAGGACGTGGTATGCAAGGATAGATAGGTAATGCTTTAGAATCACTATCCATGAAGCGAAGAAAATTACAACGGAGAAACAAGTGGAAAATGCATGGAATATATATTTAATGTTTAGTAGAGTTTGCATAATTAATTGGTGGAAACCGAAAACCCTAACAACTCATTCCATCTATTTATTGTCACGATTATTTGTTATTTTGTTTTGTTCGAATTTCTAAAAATCCTTAAAACATCTTCTATTTGGTTACTGAATTTTTGGTATTAGTTGGTAGAGTATTTCACACTCCTCGTGGAACGACTCAGACTTGCCATTGTCCACTAGTTAGACACTGTGCACTTGCAGTATTTTATTGTAGGTTTACGAGCCTATCACTAGCACGTGAGAAAATGGGCATGGAAGACAAATTCATTGTGCGGAGCTGTTCACACTTGGAATTAAAGAAGCAAGTGTAACTTGAACACCAAAGCTGGGTATATATGTTTAACATCCAAGGCAAGCCATTGTCTTATTTTCAAGAGAAAGAAAAGACACCCGACCCCATTCACTTTCCCAATTTCTTCCTCTCCCTGTCAAATCCATACCTCCACCATCATCACCCGAAAACCAGCTCCATCTCCCTCTAAACATCTCTACTGATCCCCATCTTTATCTTTTCTTTTCATTATCCCTGTCAAAACCATCATCCAACTGCCTTTTGTTTCTGCTCCCTTATCCTACCTAAACCCTGAATTGATAATAGGGCGCTATGAAGAACACTAGTAGCGGGGGTTGTCTAATCTAAGGTCTGAAATCTGAATCAATATTTTGAGACATGAAGACAAATTCAGGCGGCGTCACATGGTGGATGTGTATTTTTTGTCTCCATCAGTGGTGAGTGAAAAGAAATAAAATCCCTAAATTTCTTCTTGTGCATCTATTGATTATTGGGATTTGAATTTTGGGGGTAACTTGTATAAATTGTGGAGGAGTCTGTATTTTGAGAAAAAAGCCCGGACTAGCCTGAGCAACTAGCAGTAGTGAATTAGGTTTAGTTTCAATATTTGTTATGTTCTAAAATCTCTCAAGTAAATGCAGAAGAAACCCTTTAATAATTAGAATTTCTTTGTTTGATTTACTTGTTCTTCATGGTGTTTTGAATGAAAAGAATGATTTAATCTCTGAATACTAGCAATTTACTCTCACCTTGTATGTGAAGCATTCATGGTAGTTGGAACAATTCTTTGTTATGTATTCAAGCCTATATGAAATGATTTAGTTCCATTTGTGAGTATTTATGCTTTAATCAGATGGATAATGCTAGGGATTGACATATTTTGCTGAGGTTAAGTCATTCATTTGTATATGTGATTATATCACATCTTTAAGGTAGTTTGAGGCTAGAATCTCTATAGCTCCTTGATTGAAAAGAGAACTAGTAGATCAATTAGGGAATTTCTATGCTTTCAGGGGGTGGATTCAAAGCCCTAGTTTATCTTTGCATTTTTTTTCTTCAATATTGCTTCTTTTGTGTTTCATCAACATCATCTAGTCATATCGACGCACAACCAAAACCCTTTTGTCACTCTCGTTTGAATCAGTTTAAGTAAGACTTTAGAGTCAAATCTACACCCACCTTGTCCCTGTGGATCGACCTGTATTTGCACTATACACAATAAGGCACTGTGCATTTGCAGTTATCATTGTAGGTATTCTTCCTAGCCTACCAACTAGTTCGCAAACAAGGTTCGCAAATAGTACTCCGGACCTGAACTAGACTTACACAGTTAGCATACAAAGTATACAACCTGTATTATATCCAGACATGGTAGTCGTTCTAAAACTCTCATTTAATCATTGAAACATCCTTGGAAGACAACGATGGTAATCTTACACATACCACTAGCTTCAAGTACTTTTCAAGTGATTAATCGATCAATTCGAAACTTCCCAAGTTGACATCAAATGATTGTCTCAAACAAATCATGTAAGATGTTCAAGGTAATTTTCACATGATAATATTTTGATTTAATATTTAGTTTCCAACAAATAAATTGTCTCAAACTGAACTCGTGAAGAATACGATAAACTTAGCTAAAGCTAAAAGCTTCCAACACTTATTTCAAGAAATATATATATGACTTAAACTCGGCTCGAAATATCAAATGTGTATAATGTAAAAGTCTATATAGCTATACGACTTAGTCTCTTTAGAAGATACAATATAATAGACTTCTAAGTAGGGCTGGCAACGGATAGATATCCGGCGGATATTGGCAATTCCGTTAAGGTTAAGGTTAAGGATTATCGGATATCCGGTATCCGATAATATCCGTGGATACCAAAAAATTCCAATTCGATAAGGTTAAGGTTAAGCTATCGGATATCGGAATTTTATCCGATAAAATCCGGTTCTAAGGAATGTTAATGTTGAAATTCACCATCTCCCTTGCCGACGAGATTCACCATCTCCATTGTCTCGTCTAGAGTTAATTCCGACAAAGGTGATTTCAATGATGTTGCGAAAAACCGTAGAACACTAGAACCAAAACAAGAACTCCTATGGAGAAAAAATATGGATTGGTAAGTTAAACCACTTTCCTTCTCAACGAAATGGGTGTTTCATCGAGCTCGCCATTGAAGAACAAATCAATGAACCTTTACTCATCACCACACCAAGTGACACAGTTGATGATATTGTTGAGAATTACAGAGGAGAGAAAGTGAATTTAAGTACGAGAAAACAAATATGGTGGATGGAAATCAGCATCACATATAATTATATGTGAAGTAGGAGAAACAATTGCTTACTATGGAATTTCATCGAATCGATTACATATTTAACCTAGGTCCACCACCGAATCAATCAACGAAGTGGCAAAGCAAATCAACTAATATCAATACTTGGTCTGGATTTGTTTGGATGCTTCCTCTTCTTGGAGGATTTCTTTATTGATTCTTATTTTGGGAGATTTCATACCATCTTCTTCTCTTCTCTCATCTATATCTCCGGTAAGTGGTTTAATCTTTCTCTCTCATCTATCGGATATCGGATATTAACCTAACGGATAGAGCCCAATCCGATTCCGATAGGTTAAGGGGAAATATCCGACAAATTATCGGATTCGGATATCCGTTATCCGATATACTGGGATAAAATCCTATAGGATTTCGAATAATCGAAAACGGATCCCGGATATCGGTTATCCATTGCCAGCCCTACTTCTAAGTGATAGATAAATTTTAGTCTCAACATACGTTTTGTTGATAAAGTTCCTCCAAGCTCTTCAGTAAATCTTCTTCTTCTTCAGTTGGTGAACAAAGTGAAGTCTAAAGCTCAACTACACACTTCTATCTTAATCCAAGACATAGCTATAAGTAGACTAGAAATCAAGTATATAGTTTAGATCAACTAAACTTGACAAACAAGCTTGAGATAGCAACGCTTGCGAGTTCGACAAAGCGGTTGCTCTAACAAATAGATCCTCTTTCTTTTCGAGTTTTACTCATTTGCTTGATAATCCCCTGAGAGACAGTTTTAGTGAATTTCCCATCTCCAAAATTGTTCCCCATTCTATTTTCACAAATGCTGGTAATGAGACAGGGATATCCAAGATTTCTTTGGAACGTTGTAGCGGTGATGGATTCATAAATCCTAATCATTTGATTTATAATCATTCCACATATATCAATTTGCATGTCACCTTCAAGGAGAAAGTATACAAACTCAGCAAATTCCTTGTCCCATTGTGATGTATCTCTTGTGCAAACAAAGAGGGTTGCTATTGCAAGTTTACTAGAAAACCCATAAGTAGACGGATATTTCTTTGGTTGGCATTCTTCCATTTTTCCAGCCAACATATTTTCCAATGAGGAGTTTTGAAATGTTAGCGTGATCAATTTCAAAACCAATAATCAACTAATTTCATTTCACATTGTACTTAATGATCTTTGAAATCATCTCTCTATTGACTTGGTGAAAAGTATATCCAACAAGAGTGCTAAAAGTAAGATTCTCATGATCAATATTATAAACATTAGCATAAAATATTCTTACTATATCGAGATGAGTATTTTTCAAAACCAAACAAATTCTCCCAAAGATCGGTCTTGAACAAACTTCACATATGTACATCTGAATTGAATCTCTTTTCAACAGTGAAACTAACTCCTTTTAGAGCTTGATATTTCTCAAAACATGTACTATCCACAAAGTTTGTAAGTTCATGTTTGTCTTTGATTAAGTGAGGGTACTTGATTTTCTCAATTTCACCAAAAGGAATATATGGATTCGATTCCATGTTGTTAGTTTCAGACGTTTTTCCTCTTGATTTCCTCTTTCTCATACTTTCAAATATCAATGATATATGAAAAACTCCAGTTACGGTTCCGAACAACTTGTCTCAGGATGTTTGTAAAAACAACACAAGATAATTGTTGGTACCGTCAATAAATTGACAGAGAGCCCGTTAATCAAGTCTGTCTAGCCCGTGAAAGAGGATTCCAGAAGTCTTGTTTCCCAATTAGGTTGCATTTCAAGTTTATATCATAATTAGGGTTACATACACTATATAAATACATGTATCATAAACCATAAAAAAATATGAATCCTAGGTTAGCTAAACATAATTATTGTAAACCTCATATCAATACAATATCTCCCCTACGAGATTCCTCCGTGGATGTAGGAACAATTTGCCGAACCACGTTAAATTCTTGTCTTCTTATTTATTTTCTATCGTCTTCTAGCCCTAATTTCACACAGAATCATCAATTCAATCGTGTTTTGTGCCTAAAAGTAATTTTGGGTACAAACATTGGCGCCGACTAAGGGGAATCTAGTGAAAGAATCATGTTCTTTACATTGAGAAAAGTGTGGAAGAAATCATGCACGAGATCCCAGCAAACATCAGCAGAAAAAAAAAAAAAAAAGAAGAAGAAGAAGAAGAAGAAAAGTTAGGGTTGAAGAAATCTTTGTGACAGTTAAAAAAACCGTTACGAGGTTGAAGAAACCGTTATGAGTTGAAGAAAGCTGTTGCAAACTTGATTGAAGAAACTTGCACTAACAGTTGGAAAAAGTGTTACAAACCAGTAGAAGAAACTGTCGCGAAAGCAACAACAGAAAGTGTGGCGAAAATCAAACATACGGTGACGCTTACATATGCAGATTCCGTCGCTAAAGGAACGAGTCAAATCAGCAACCACGTCAGCATTCGGTCCAGCCAGCGACGGTCATGTCACTAAAATGTCCAATCAGCAACGCCACGCCGAAAGATGATTCATCTCGCTAAGTCAAACAACTTAGTCCGATCCTTATCGGACATGTCATCAATTATGGTCGATCGGATTTCCCGCATCACCACCGGATGATGCCACGTCAATAGATATTGTGCAAATCATCAACGCCATATCAGCATCGTTTGGGTGCCACATCAGCGTTCATGCCAAATCATCTCGCCATGTTCCGCAACGGCACGCGCGCTTCATTAAAAACTTGTTTCGTCAATAACTTCTTCGTTTTAAGTTCGAATTGAGTGATTTTTGGCTCATTGGAATCGTCTTGTAGTTTCTTACACCATGAAGCAAATTTTGTGTTCGAGAAACTTTTATGTGGACTTGGATCAGTAACATGATCGAGTTCGAGGTTCGTGGATAACGACATGATCGAGTTCAAGATGAAGATTG
This sequence comes from Papaver armeniacum, assembly GCA_023531295.1. Lineage (NCBI taxonomy): Eukaryota > Viridiplantae > Streptophyta > Magnoliopsida > Ranunculales > Papaveraceae > Papaver > Papaver armeniacum. The sequence goes on along the minus strand of JAJJWW010001438.1, from coordinate 153,688 downwards.
CTTAGTCCATGCAATGTTTAGCCTTGTATGACATCGCAAGCACCTAAAGCCTCACCTTGCGTGAGCACCTAAATTATGCTTTATGGCAAGCATGAAATCTCGTCTTGCACGCGGGTATACAAACCTGCATCTAGGTAAGCGTAAACTCTCGTCTCGATCATGATCCCAACAACCGATGTTGGTCCACATAAAGTCTCGTCTTGACCATGATACCAACGCCCGATGTTGGTCCAAAGACTCGTACTCAACACAAGCAATAGCCAGCCTATCCGAGCAGCGAGCGCTTCAGCCTTGTTATGTTGCGAGCAAAAATCCTTGCCCTAGTCGGAAGCACACTACATTCTACTATTCAAGACTCGACTAGCTCTCGAGCATCACAAGTCCACCACGTGGGAAAAAGTCTCGCCTAGCACGTGAGAAAATTTCATAGCAGGTTGTCACAGTTGGGGGCGTCTTTGTAATATCTCTACTTACGTTTGGGGGTGAGTTACGTCATCAATGGTCGACGCATAAGGAAAAACAAGTTTCTTAACCCCGAACAAGTTGGAGGTGAAGAGAGGGCGATGCTTGTACCACCAATAAATTGACAAAAAGCACGCTAATCAAGCCTGTTAGCCTGTGAAAGAAGATTCCAGAAGTCTTGTTGCCCAACTTGGTTGCATATCAAGTTTATATCAAAATTATGGTTACATACACTACATAAATACATGTATCTTAAACCCTAAAAAGATATGGAATCCTAGGTTAGCTAACCATAATTATTATAAACCTCATATCAATACAATATCTCTCCTAAGGGATTCCTCTCTGGGATGTAGGCACAACTTGCCGAACCACTTTAAATTCTTGTCTTCTTATCTATTTTATATAGTCTTGAGCCTAATTTCACATCAAATCATCAATTCAATCGTGTTTTGTGCCTAAAATTAATTTTGGGCACAAACAATAATCTTTTTATAGGGAGTGTAAATTGAACACCAAACCGTATTAAGCCGCTACGGACAAACTAGGTCATATCCAACAAACTAGGTCGGATGTCTGTACTATGACTGATCAACGCACAACCCGTGATATTTCAATTATAAAGATAAAAAGTATAATGCGGAAAAAGAAATAACACAGACACCACAAGTTTTGTTAACGAGGAAACCGCAAATGCAGAAAAACCCCGGGACCTAGTCCACATTGAACACAAATCAGATTAAGCCACTACGGACACTAGCCTACTACCAATTAACTTGATCGGATTGTAGTTGAACCCTAAAAGATATCCCATTGATCAAGGTAAAGTCGCGCTCCTTACGCCTCTTGTATTCCAAACAGGACTTCGTGCAATTGATTCCCTTATTTGACGTCACACCACTAAGAGTTACTTTAACTCAATTGAAGAATTTAAACCAAATATGCCTCCCACCATTAAGCATATATAATTGATTTCCTGATTACGATCGAAATGTATGATCAAAATCAAACGTATAATCAAGGTGATGGAAATCGATAGCAATTCGACAAAATCTAGCTATCCTCAAAATCCGAACTTATGTAACCCAAAGTGCAGCCTAGATTATTATTCACAACAGAAGTATAAAACTTGTGGAATCAACAAAGTCTGGGATGAATAGAACTTTGATGATCACTATCTATCTTGATCGTTAGAGCAAGATCTAAAAAAATCAAGATCAGGATACTCGAGTTATCAAGGAAATATAACTGGATCTGGCTTCACGGATCCCAATGAATTTTTTATAGTCACAAAACCCTAAAAGGATTTCTGGAGAGGACGACTCTAGATACAACTAGGACACAACAAATAGTGTCAGGATTCAAAGATCCCGCTTGCTTGGAGTTCCCCTTTTTATAGAAATTCAAATTATAAGTTGCTTTAGGTTTAATCTAAGATAACTTTGGAACTAGGGCTGTCAATGGGTACCCATTACCTGAACCTAATCGGACCCTAGTAGATTTGAGTCTGGTTAAGGTCCTAAAGTTGGACCCATTAGCAACTTAGGACCCGGCGGGTAATTACCCGATTGGACCCGAATATAAACGGTCCAAATGGGTAATACCATGGTACCCGCGGTATCAGTCTTGTTATTCATTCTTTTACTCATGTTTTTAGCAAAATTACAAGTATTTTGTAATTTTTTGCTTTGATTTTTTTTTTTTTCATTTTTTATTTTTTTGTTACACTTAATCTTTACTTAGTACATTAATAGAGAAATAATAATAATTTTTTATAAAAAAAATTAGATCCAAACCAAAAGGAGAAAGATATTAAGTTTTTGAGGTTTTTTGTATAGTTTTCTTAATACCCAATAGGAACCTGGACCTGACGGTACCGGGTATTAAAACGGGTCCTGTTCTCGGGTCCATATATTTAGGAACCAGACCCGACCTTTAGAAGTAGGGTCCTGGTTTGGGTCTAGTGATACCGGGAGACCCTGGACCCATTGACACCCCTATTTGGAACCAAGCAAACAATATCCACCGTTAGATGAATCCCGTGAATATGATTCATAAACAAGATATACCATCTAGTTAGGTGAGACCGTAACCGAACCGTGTACAAAGACTATGTTCAATGGTTAGCCAAAACTAGTCGGTTTGAACTTAAAAGCTTAATATTCATTATTATGAATATACAAGACATTAGCTCCGACTCACAAACTTGTGATCAATTAAGTCTAGTGTTTTAGAGAGTTAATTAAATGTTAATTATCTCATAGAAATAATTTAAACATACTTAATAATATGATCGACATGATTAGTAGATGTACGAGTAAAAATACATGGTAGTTCGTGAGTGGTTCGGTCACAATTCGCAAACCGGTTCGGAAACTTTAAACTAAAACCGAGTTCCGGAGTTCACATAACTTTCAAGGTCTGCGTACCAGTTTGCAAACTTTCCACCAAACCTATGTTCCAGAGTTCACAGAACTTTTAAGGTTTGCTACCGGTTTGGAAAATCAAAGACTGTCTTCGGTTCCGAAGTTCACATAACTGAATTGGTTTGCATACCAGTTTTGAAACGCTACTGAGTTCTAGAATACATAACTCTTTAAGCTTACGTACCAGTTTGGATACTCACCCCATTTTCGTAACCACAGTTTAATAATGGTTTACATACGAGTATGCATACCGATCTGGTTCATGAGTCACACAGATTTTCATCTGATATACATAAAATATGCATGCCAATAATCTGTAAGTCGATATATAGCTACTCTTCTATGTGCACGAGTACAAGTAATACGAGTTCAGACATATAGAAGTTTTCTCAGTAAAACTGATCCCACAGTCTTGTATCTAATTCAGTAGTAGTTCTATATTTCATCTCTAAATTGAATCGAAACATTCTAGAATAACAAAATGACACATATCACTGTTCCAGATTCCGAACAAAGAATTTTCCTTAACCAAAATTCATCAAGTATGAACAAATGTTCATTAAGCTTAATCATTATTGAAAATGCGGGGGTACAACAAACTCACCCAATATTTCGATTAGAAATGGATGGACCAACTCTAATATACTTTTAAGAGAATCAATTAGACAGTCAGACTCAATCTTAATAAAAAGTATATCAAGGAGTTAATATCTCTTTCTCTCGATTTGATCTATACTCAAACAAATAGAATCTGTGAGTCTTTATCAAATACAAGAGATATAAACTTGGATGGTACCAAAGACCAATATCCAAGGATCAATCAATTTTCAATCAACAACCAAAGGTTGGATTTCACAATTGATCGATACAACACACAACCTGTGATATTTCAATTATATAACAAAATATAATGCGAGAATAGAAATAACACGATTACTTGAAGTTTTGTCAACGAGGAAACCGCAAATGCGAGAAAAACCCGGGACCTAGTCCGGATTGAACACCACACCGTATTAAGCCGCTGCAGACACTATCCTACTACAAACTAACTTCGGTGGACCGTAGTTGAACCTAATAAATCTCACACCGATTCAAGGTACAGTTGCGCTCCTTACGTCTCTCGATCCCAGCAGGATACTATGCACTTGATTCCCTTAGCCGATCTCACCCACAACTAAGAGTTGCTACAACCCAAAGTCGAAGACTTTAATAAACAAATCAGATCACTGACGTAAAAGTCTATGATAATAGATAAATCATCTCCCAAGATAAACCTATGAGTTTTGTTCTGTCTTTTGATAAATCAAGGTGAACAGGGACTAATTGATAACTTGGACTTATATTCTCGAAGAGCATCCTAGTATTATCAATCACCTAACAATAATCTTAATTGTATGGTAGCGAAACAAGATATTGCGGAATCACAAACGATGAGACGAAGATGTTTGTGATTTCTTTTTATCTTTCCCTATCGGAGATATAATCTCAAGTCAATTATTAAATTGAACTCGTATGCGATAGAAAATGGCAAGATCGGATCGCTCAACTACAAGAGAAGTAGTTTCGTCTGTTTCACAATCCCAATGAAGTCTTTCGATCGTTAACCTACGGTCTCGAGAAGAAACCTAAGGTTAAAGGAGAATCGACTCTAGCAAAACCAACTAGTATCACACAGAGGTGTGGGGATTTATTTTTCCGGTTGCCAAAGTTCCCCTTATATAGTTTTCAAATCGGGGTTTGCAATCTAAGTTACCTTGGTAACAAAGCATTCAATATTCACCGTTAGATGAAAAACCTGATTAGATACAAGCTAATATCTTTTAACCATTAGACCGAAACTTAGCTTGTCACACACAAATGAAATGTATTCATTTAGGTTTGAGTAACCGTACCTAAACGTGTACACTTAGTTGGTTCACAAATGGTTAACCAATGGTTAGCCATATGAGCACTTTCATATTAACCGTATTCATCTTTCTCATAACTAGTTCAAATGACTCATAAGAACTAGTTGAAGAGTTGTTCAATTGATTAGGTCTTTATTCATAGACACAATTGAAACAAAATCGGTTTGATTCATTTGAATCAATTCATGAACAATATACCCACGGTTTGCAAAGATTTCATTCCTTATAATTTATTGTTTTAAGTTCATGAACTACCGATTTGAGAAATAACCAGCTTGGGCATGCGTACGGGTATGCGTACCTTAGCTACCGGATTTGAGTTTACAAACTCAAAGAGAAATTTTCGGTTCGAAACTTCCGTGGGTACTGTGACGGTACGTGTACCTAAGGTGACTTAGTTTACTAGTTTGTAAACTACAAACTCGCAGAAATTTTCGGTTAAAAACTCCCAAGCCGATGCGCGTACGGGTACGTGTACTCAACCTCGTCTCCTTCACTCAATACCACATGCACACATATGCACGCACTTGGTTTCCTGGTACATGGATTTATACACTAATGTGCGAACACACTATATATGCTTATATCCATAGATGGTAATCTCAACTCTACATTTCAATCATTGAAACATTCTTCTATAATGTTATAACAATCGTTATTCACGACTATCGTCATCAAAGCTATTTTCAAGATTGAAACGTCATCATGACTTTCGTCACGGGTAAAGATGAAATGTGGTTAAAGCAAAAGCTTACTAACACATATTTCGAGAAAAATATAGGCGAGTAAACTCGGCTCGAAATAGCAAATGTGTATGTATGAAAACTATCATACTTATAAGACTATTGTCTCAAGAGTTGGAGATAGAATAGACTTTTGAGTGACAGAGATGAGCTCAAGTCTCCACATACCTTTTAGTTGGATGAAGTTCCACTGGTTCCTCGAGTAGTTCTTCGTCTTTGTAAGATAATCACCATGGAGTCTGGAGCTCAACTATACTTAACTATCCTAGACCGAGACTTAGTCATAATTAAACTAGAAATCAAGACATATAGTTTTGATCACTAATATTGACAAACATGCTTGAGATAGCAACGCATGCGAGTTCGACCGAGCAATGCTCTAACAATTATATTTCAAGAAATTCGTCAATTAGATAAATAGTTTTCGACTTGAAATTCTTGTCCATGCATACTAGTCTAATTAGTTACGCAATATCGTCGCAATTGATAGAAATTGAATATAACTTGAGATATATGTGGTGCAGTCTTCACTTACCTTTTGTTGATGAAGTTATCCAAAAGCTTCGGTTGATCTTCGCCTTCAAACGGTAGATCACAATGATGACTATTGTAATCCTCTATTTCTCAACTACGTTTCTATCCTAGTCCGAGACTTAACTAATTGTAGACTAGAAATCAAGATAAATTTTGAAAACAAGCTTGAGATAAAAAAAATTGCGAGTTCGACCGAGAAATGCTCTAACAATACCCCTCTTTGTCAATTTTAGTGGAAAAATTATTAATACATATGGATAAAAAATAAAGCTTTGACAACTTCTAGAATCCACAATGTCTTGATTTCCTTGGCATCTTCAACTCCTTGAACTCTTCGTAATTTCAAGTTGTAATGATCTTGAACGTGTTTAACTCAAAGATCTTTGTTGTTAATGAACCGATTCCATAGTGATAACAACTTTAGAAAAAAAAAATTCTCAATTGTCGTTATACAGAAACATAGTATTATTCTGTTCTCCAAAGTTCAATTGTATCTCAACTCTGAAGTAATATTATGGTGATATGTTTCTCCGCCCTTAATCATCTTTTGCATAATAGGTAGAACCTATAGATTATTGACTCACTACACTTTACATAGTAATCCGTAAACCATATGTATGTAGTATGAAACTACTAAATTATTCTCCCCCTTTTGTCAATAAAATTAACAAAGGTACGAAAATCGCGGGATCGAATACAATCAAAAGATGTGTCAAGTTTTAAGGAAGTTTTGAGATTCCATTATAACATAGTTAAAATGCAACTCCTCGCATCAAATTTTCTTAGATGATATCACATAGTAATAAATACTTAGCGCTAATATAGGAGATTAAAAAGATATAAGTGAAAAGACGAGTGAACCCAAATACACCACAATCTTTTTGTTTCAACCTATAAGTCCTCAAGCGAATGTGAGCGTCTATTGAAAGAGTCGAGACAATACGACAATTCGGTTCACACTTCGTGTGATTGTCTATGGATACGAGATCTAGACAATACGACAACAAGATAAATTGTGTGATTGACTATGGATACAATATTGAGATAATACAACAACGAAGTATGTTACTTGATAACGAGGTTAGGACTTAACTAAACTCTATAGGATAAGTATATGTGTATTATACTTTATTATAATAAACAATTATAATGCGAAATCAAAGTAAAAGACACAACAAAATTTTGTTAACGATAAAACCGGAAATACAGAAAACCCCGGGACCTAGTCCAGTTTTGAATACTCTTAGAATTAAGCCACTAAACAAAATCTAAACCAACTGCATATAGATGAGACCAAGAAGACTACCCCTAGATACTTAGTATCCATGCGCCTTCGACTTCTAGAGTCACGCAAGTGAATAGCAAGTCCTTTGGATTGTATTCCAAACAACAAAGAAAGAATCTATTTGGTAACCAGTCTAATCAATCTTTGCTATAAGATATAGATGAGTCGTTGACAAAGGCTCTTCCGTTTAATCTAATAAACTCCCTTGTATGGTTAGATCAATCTAACTTTAACTACCGAAATAGTCAAGTATAGATTCGCACTCAATCAAAATAAATCTCAAAGAGATATATTGAGAATGCCGATCTCACGCAACTAATCAATCGGATAAATGTGATTCTAGTTGGATCCCGATCGATCAAGGTTTGTTCACACAATTCACAAGATACGAAAACTAATAAGAAATCTTCTTATTCTTCAAATCTTCTTTATTCTTGTAGATGGGGCAAAACAAGTTCTTTGGTTTTTAAGAAATTGAGGAGATGACCATGCGGAGGAAACTCCTTGAACCGAGCGAAATGTCTAACCTCACACGGATGCACTACAAAAAGGGAGTGCTTTGAATTTGAGAGATCAATCTGTAGGACTCCGGCCTAAACCAAGGCAATGGCCGTTCCGAGTCAATTCGGTCACAAGAGAGGATGGGTCGATCTATAGGAGGGAAGCCGAGAAATGTGTGAGATCAATGGTAATTAAAATTGTAGGTGTGTTGTGTATTCTGCGTGAAGAAATAAGATAAGTTCCGATTGATTGAATTTGCTCTGTTGAGAGTAATTGTTCAGACGCTGAGTTTTTGTTCTCTTGTTGTCTGTTGTTTCAATCATGATTCAGAAACTTATTTATACTGCAAGAATTGTAGACACCTTGATCCCATGAAATGTGACAGATTCTTCGGAGTCAAAGAGTGGGGCAGTAGGAATCGTGTTAAAACCAGTTGCTCATCGTGCGGAAACTTGGTTGATTTTCCACCCACTACTTTGCTAACTTCTCTAACTGCTTGCACGACTTGCTCACATTCTCATCATGTGTATGAACACACGTGCCATAAACCACCAGACCAAAACCCTAGTTGATATCCCCCCATGGGACACGATTGATGTCTCGTGATTTTAGTTAGTCAGTTGTTGACTTGATGAGATGATGAGTCTTTGTATTTCTGAGTTGAACATGATTTGTAAATGTTCTAGGATTGAAAGTGTCTGTTGAGACAGAGGTACAATTGTCGAATAAATGATGATAATTAAGGTGAACAAATATTGTTCATTTGATGAATTGTTGAATATTGATAGTTGGATCAATATTCCTTAGTCTGGGCAAATGTTGCTCGTTTGATGAATTATTAATTTAAAATATTGGCAACTGAACCGAGTATAATAATTAAAGTGTTGAGTACGGGATCAACATAAAATTATTAGTGCTTGAATCTGGAATTATGAACCTTCGATCGAAACCCTAATTTCGATCAATTGCTTTGATCAATTGATGATTTATTGAAAATCAACCACCGAGTGAGGGAGTGACCGGCTACATGGGATGATGGGTCGACCATGTAGCGCCCATATGCTCGAGTGAGCAAATACCAAAGTCTCTTGAAGACTAGTTGGTGAAAGGATGATTAAATGCTGGTTTAATCATTTATTAAAATAATGCTCGTCTGAGCCTTAGGTGACAAAAAATAATTAAGACGGAGTGAGGGACCGACCAAGATTTCATGGAACCGGTCCTGGTTGGTCATGGGATCGATTCACGATCATTTGATGAAATTCCAAGTTGTTTGGAAGAGTTTGAACCTAATATGAACAAATTAGGTCAAATTATGAAAATATGTGGGATCGGCTTCTTGCAAGCCAAAGAGCCAACCTTGGTAGGTCAAGGTAATATGCTCATGTCTCCAAAGTGTTCGTGTCTCATTCCTGAGAATTTTGATATTTTCTGATGCGCGTTTGAGCAACATTTTGAGAAAATATGATGAAATCAAGGTTTTTGCTCAAACTGAGGAAATTTCATAAGATGAAGGAAATAATAATAATAAAATAAGGAACCATGAAGTGTGGGACCGGCTATGGCTAAGGCACGGCCGAGCAGCCAATAAGCCCGGTCCCATGGCACTTTTCCTAATTTTATATTATTTTCATGATTTTAAGGAATATCATGAAATCAAGGAGTTTGTTGAAACTAAGGAGTTTCCTTGAAGTGAAGGAGTTTCCATGAGATGAAGGAAACAATAATAACAATAATGATAAAATAAGGGGCGTGTGGGACCGGCCATGGCTATGGCATGGTCGGCCGGCTAGTGGGCCAATCCCGTGAACCTTCCCTAATTTTATATCTTTTCCTTGGTGTGAAGGAAATATCATGAATTGAGGAATTTCATGGGATGAGGGAAATAATAATAATAAAATAATAAGGAACACAAGGTGTGGGACCGGCCACAACTAGGGCATGACCGTCCAGCTAGTGAACCCGGTCCCGTGTCACTTTTCCTAATTTTATATTATTTCCTTGATACAAACGAAACTCCATGAAACTGAGGAGTTTCCTTAAAACGAAAGAGTTTTGTTCAAATGAAGGAATTTTCATGAGATCGAGGAAAATAATAAAAAATGATAAAATAAAGAACTAGGCGTGGGACTGGCCACGGCATGACTGGGGCCGGGCCAAGTGAGCCCAATCCCCAGCGCCTTAGCTAATATTTTTTTATTATTACTTTTATTCCTATTTTGCATAGGTTCATCATTCCTTCGTATTTTGGAATGCTCGTTCGTGCATTCAGGTGATCGTTAGTACATTATTGCTGAATACACTTGCACCATTTTGGTCGGGGCTTACTCGATAGCGGCTCAGATGCCCGTACGTTGAATATTTATCACTAACCCATGGAATTCTGCTGGGAAGAACCACGAATTGAAGTAATGAAATATTATGAGGATCGTAGAATATTCGATTAATGAATTTAACGATTAGAAATAATTAATTGATGGTTCATACTAGCATGCATCTTTGTCTAGGAGCATTAATTGTTTGAGAATTGAGCATTATGAGCTTGTTGAAGCGTCATATTTCTCTTATATAGTCGGGAAAATATTGTTCCATCCGAAGACATTATTGCTCTATACTAGCAGTGTTTGTCTAGGAGTCGTCCAATCGTTCGATTCTATATAGAAGTAATTACTGAAATTGCTCAGTATTCATGAGATATGCCGTTGCCTCGGTTGAGAGACTGCACATCCACATATGCTCTGAGAGACAGTTTTCTCGGTCATAGGTGTGGCATGATCTTTCATGCTTCAATGAGAGACATGAGCCTCAATACTCATTTAATTGCTGGATCAGGAGTATGTACAATTATGGTTTTACGATTTTAGCCTTTGTCAAAAATCCACCATCTACATTAAGTCCCCTGCTTAGTGAGGGACAGTCATGTTCCTCGAGACCTTTGGATGGTGATTTTCGATTCTGGATGAAATAAGTAATTGAACTTAGTCGTAAGAAAGAACATTACCGGATTTTCGATTGCATGAGCGAACTATGGCTTGAACGAATATCCCAGTGGCATGATAGAGCGTAGTCTAACGAGCATAAATTGGTGTAGCACCGCTGATTTGGTGATGGAACCTTGGTCGGTTTAGGATTCACGGGTCCGGGTCCGAAAAGGAAATCCTTATGGAATTAGGTTTTGGAAATAAAATTGGATATAAAAGGGAATAAATACCTTTTTTTATTATTTCTCTCCCATCGTCCAACCACCATCTTCATCTCCTTCTTCCCTTCACGTCCGAGCAACAAGAAGACAGGAAATTTCACGGAGCTTCAACGTCGTCGGCCGTCCGACCATATTCCTACGTGACCCACTTTTTTTTTTTTTTTTTTTTTTTTTTTTTGATGTTTCATGAGTTGTTCATTCTTTTTTCATGTTAAAGTTATATATATACATGTGCATATATAAGTGTGAGTTTTGTAGAATACCCTTGTTTGAAAAACGTACGTTCGTTTGATTGTTAGTTTAAGACACTAGTAATAATCCCTGACTTAGGAGAGATTTTTTTTATACATAGACTTGTGTCTAGTGATAAAATTTTGTCTATGAGCTTTCATGAAAACCAAAACTTTATCTTAAAAGGTGTGAACTTTCACAAAATAGAAATAAACCCTCGTTTCAAAGACGGACGATTGTACGAAAGAAAAATATTTTTTTTTATATAAAAACCGTGACATGTTCACGATTTTTTTAATTTACGTGAGTAATTCACGTTTTATATATATAAATATATATTTTTTTTTTGTTGAAAATCAAAGTCTCGGTTTTGAGTAATATTTAAAAAACAATTATTTATGATGAAATATTGTTAGTTTTCATAATGCAATCATGAATGTTCACACGGTGGAAGTGTTCATGATTTTATGAAAATCTGAGTTTTGCTCGTCTTTTATAGATTCGAAGAAACGAGCAAGTTTTGAAGTGTTAACTCTTGCATTACAATCACTACTGTTAGTGGAATCGTAAAAAGGTAAGAGTTAAGAATTACCATTTTCGTTGTGAAATTGACATTGGCAAATCCATAATTCTATGTCTCTGGTTCCAGACAATGGTGTCCTCCAGCAGTGATTATTCTTCCAGCTCTTCTGAGGAGGATTCCAGAATCCTTGCGGCTAAAGCACGCGCCAATACAGATCATGCTAAAAGGATGATAAATAGCATGTCCCTTGATAGGCTAAAATTTCCTCGTGATGAGCTCTTGAAGAGGATAGAAAGGGAGGAGATACTTGCTGAGTATCGAAAGAAGAGGCGTAGAATTCAACGGAAAACGCAAGAGGCCGAGGAGAGACTCTGATCCCGTCCTTATGGTGTAGCCTCAGTCAGATGATGAACTTGTATGGGATCCGACAGAACACAAAAGTAAGCCATATCCACCGCATAGGAGATTGAGCGATAGGTTAAGGCTGATCTCCAAGATGAACGTGATGAAGAAGATTTCTTGGATGCAATATATGGTGATATCGAAGAATTCCCCGATTCCTGACAAAGTGACTCAGAAAAGAGTCTCAAGAGGATTCTTCGAGAGGATGATGATGATGATGAATCGAGATGACTCGATTAGTCTTGCTCATAGTCTTGCTTGAACATTTGAATGCTTTTCAGTCTCCGTAGTAGACGTCTCTTTGATTATTTGAACAACTTCACTTCAGAATTAGGATTTTCTTTTGAATGAGAAACCCTTTTGTTAATGTGGATTCTTTCCGATTGAATTAAATAAAATTGACCAATGTTCATGCGCCAAAATCCATCATGATCTCCTTTGGTGATTTTCGTTTTGTGAGAATTACCAGAACATGCCGGTTGAGAGACATGTGACGTGTACAAATCCGTGTGGCTATTTTATGGCTATGTCCAGCTTTGGCCGTTGTTAGTCCCCAGTCGTTATTTTCATCTGCGTCTTCAGTATTGATCTTGTTTGAAACTTAGGGTTTCAGTAAAACTCGCAACCCCGATTAACTATTCGCGAGGAGATAGCGTCTACCGTATCCAGAGATATATATATCTTCGAGGACTTTGAGTTCATCATCCATGTGAATACTTTCTCCATTTCTGAGTTAGTTTCATCATACGAGAGGAGATCTTAATCAACATACCTTCGTTGACATGTCAGACAGTAGTTCATCTCCTCATGCATCTCCATTAAAGTGGGGAGCCAAGAAATCCATCCGGGGTGATCAATGTTCTTCTTCTTCCCCACATAACTCAAGACCTAAACATACCATCAAAATTCCCGCTCGTTTCAAGTCCGCCTGTGTGGGTGCTGGAACATCTGTGAGTTTTTATGAAGATTTATTTTGAATGAACACTTATTCAAATATCTATTAACTCTGAATGTTATATTCGCAGGTTGATGTTCATGTTGTCGAGGATGAGAAGAAGAAAATACAGAAAACAACAACAATTGATGATGATCATGTTGATGACGATTTGATCAATCTTGTGGATGCTGATGTTGAGGTCTTTGACCATGAGTATCCGACTGCTGGACTTCTTTTTGACATACCCATGGAAAATGTTTGCCCAGATAATCAACTTGTTGGCGGCTTCATCGTGCCCAAGTGTCATGCGCCGTTGTACACCAAAATCTAGAGAAAATATGGGCACATTGCCACCACGGAGGTATGGAAGGGCTTTCTTCCAACTCTCTTGACCACGGTTGCTGGCTTGTTGCCTATCATTGATGAGATGGACAAGAAGAACTTGCGGGATGTTAAGAATAAAGAGCTTTACAGATGGAATGATATGATCTCAAATTGTGAGCTCCTAAAGTTCAATGTAGGTCAAGCTTCGTCGTCGCATTGAGATTATCAACATTGATAGGGCTGATGTTATTGCCAACATGATTTCCCTCGTCATTGCTATCATGGAGGAAGAGAGAGCACTAGCTCGGAATCGGTGAGGGTTGATAAAGCAATTGAAGATCTGAGGATAAGAAATGAAAACTGCGAACGAAGTTGAAGATGATGTCTAGTGAGAATTATTTGTTATTGGACGGTGTGCTTTAGATGAGCTTTTATGATTGTTATTTTTGAATAGATTTAGGCTTTTCTCTAGGTAGAATAATTGATCATGACATGAAGGAATTTTGTTCATTTACGAAATGTTTAATGAACAAAGGAACATTCTGCACGCTCTTTGGAGGAATATAAATTACATTCTGAAAAATTCTTGAAATGATGAAAGGGTAATTGTTTTCTACGGATCAGGCGTAATATGCTTTGAGCCATTTACCGTTGATTATATTTCCCTCCACTCCTCCATCAATAACTAAGATCTTGTAATATCCACTAGATACTGCCTTGATGACTACATACGGTCCTTCCCATTTCGGAGAGAACTTGGGAGCAGACATATCTTGTTGAATGTGTTTTGCTGTCTTTAATACCAAATCTCCTACTTGGAATGTTCGAGGTCTTACCATTTTGTTGTAAGCTCTGGAGATCCTTTGTTTGTATGCTTCTACATATTTTTCTACCTTAGCCTCCTCGACTCAAGCATGTCCAGGTTCGCAATTCTTGAGTTGGATACTTCGGCTTCATCCCATTGTATTCCACTTGTTGTTGCAATCCTTGCTGAAGGAATTTTGATTTCTTCTGGGAGTATGGCGTCGGCTCCATAGACGAGAGAGTATGGTGAAGTTCCGATCGAGCTTCTTGGTGTTGTCCGATAGGCCCATAAATCCATAGGAAATTGTTCATGCCACGTTCGAGGATTATCATGAATTGTTCGACTGAGAATTCTGATCAAAGTTTTGTTGGTGCTATCTGCTTGTCCGTTTCCTTGGGGATAGTACGGTGTGGAGAAAACTTGTTTGATGCCGTATTCCTCAAGCAATTCTGTCACGTGCTTGTTGGAAAAAGGAGTTACATTATCGGTGACAATGTGTATAGGAACACCGAATCTACATATTATGTATTCTTTGATGAAGGTCAGAATCGTGACTCCGGTGGTGCTTCAAGAGGAATAGCTTCAACTCATTTGGTAAATTACTCGATTGCGGTGATGTTGTACTCATCTTTGCCGTCAAGATGTTTGGATTGATTTTCCCGATGATGTCCAAATTCCCAACTATAGAAAGGCCATGGACTATTCACAGAATTCAATGGGAGACAATGAGTGTGGATGAGATTACCATGAACTTGGCATTGATGACACCTCTGGACGTGCGCAGCTGCATCGTCTTCCATGGTCCGCCAATAATATTTCTCATGAATTTGGAGAAATAATTTCCTTTTTTCTTGATGATCTCCATCATGCATCTCCTTCAAAATTGTTTGGATTTCATGCTCAGCTAAGCATCTCAGTAAGTTCCCACCAAAGATTTTGCGGTATAAGATTCTATCAAGAAAGACAAATATTTTAGCTCTCTGAATGAGTTTGATTGTTTCTTTCTTATCCAACGACAATTCATTGTCCCGAGGTACTTGATGTAAGGTTCCCTCCAGTCCCAGTGTGATGGACTCGTCAAAGCTTCTAAGTGATGAGGAGGCATTTGACAATTGGGACAAGATTTCTGCACTTTTGATTGAGCCTCCATGGAAGGCCAACAATATCCCATCCTTTGAAGATTTCGTAAGTGTTACTACCAACGTCCGTCTGCATTTCTTCATGTATGTGTTTGAGTTGTTCGTCCGCTTAAATCATTTCCGAGACATCATGATAAAGACCCATCGATTTCGATAGTATAACGCTCCGTGAAGCAAGAAATAATTCTTTAATTTCTTGAGACTGATTTTTCCTTCTGAAAGAGAACTGCTCAATTCATGAATAATGGGCGCTCGCCAATCGTTTGCATGAATGTATTCAACTTGAGCAAGCCGAGATAGATGACACATCACGCCTCTCTGACTGTGATTGTTTTCTCTACTCCCTTCGAACTGCAGCTTAGAAGCGAGAGTTGCCGTGCAAACAAGATGACTATTGTTAGTTCGCCCAATATGGACAATCGTCGCATCATCAAAATGAGTTAATAGCCGTTGAGCTTCAGCTTCAATGGGGCGAGCTTGATTTCTTTGAGAGAGTATGTTCCATTCATTTGATTGACCAAAGTAGTTTTGAATCTCCCCTTATCTCAAGGTGTGTTGCCCCGCTGCTTGGTCAGGACAATCCTGGTAAGAAAGCTTCATATTCCGCGAATTGTTGGTGCGAGAAAATCCAACTTGAACGATTGCTCGTTTGATGAATTATTAATTTAAAATACTGGCAACTGAACCGAGTATAATAATTAAAGTGTTAATTACGAGATCAACATAAAATTGTTAGTGATTGAATCTGGAATTATGAACCTTGGATTCGAAGCGCTAATTTCGATCAGTTGATGATTTATTGTAAATCAACCACGGAGTGAAGGAAGGACCGGATACATGGGATGATGGGTCGACCATGTAGCGCCCAGATGCTCGAGTGAGAAAATACCAAAGTCTCTTGAAGACTAGTTGGTGAAAGGATGATTAAATGCCGGTTTAATCATTTATTAAAATAATGCCTGCCCGAGCCTTAGGTGACAAAACCTAATTATGACGGAGTGAGGACCGACCAAGAAGTCATGGAACTGTCCCCTGTTGGTCATGGGATCGATTGACGATCATTTGATGAAATTCCAAGTTGTTTGGAAGAGTTTGAACCTAGTTGATGGTGGTTTTTAGTTCAGGGCTAAAGTTGTAAATTTCCCGCATTTAATATGTTGTCACTCTGCAAAGAGACAGAGCCATGTAATAGTGATAAGTTTTCAACCTCTTCATCGCATTTATTGAGCAACTCAATATATTCACATGAAATTTACCTTTAATGGTGCATGTAGCAACAATCCCTGATGTTTCAGAAATTTCTTAAGACCCCCGCACATATTATTCATTAATATAAGACTCACCTAATACTTTTATGTGCAATGTTCCCCTACGAACCCTTAATATTGGTATGGCATGACAAAAGTTCACTCACAACAGAGTAGCACGAATTTCCAATTATCAAGGTTAAGGTCCTCGTGATAAAAGTATTCAATCGGGAAGCATACCGCTCTCCGGGCACAAACTTAAAGAACTCTGTGTCAACACATAAAATTCAATCAATTTTGTGATAATTCACAAGATTCGGATATTACCCTAACTAATTTACAAAATTAGGGTTTTGCGCCCGTGAAGTATATTGACCCTCGGCCGCCGAAACTAAGCCTAGGGGAACTAGGAAATTGATCCGCCATGGATTAGTAGGTGCAAAATCCTACCCACAATCGTAAAACAAGGAATAAAAGGAGTCATGCTAATAGAGGAGCAACAAAGGGAAGAGTGGCCATGCCATAGGCTGAAGCCGCGCCACTTGCAAGTGGCCACACCCCATGCCGCCGAATCAGTCTCCTATTTCCCTGTCGACCAATCAGTCGCCTTAAAACCCGCCTGGCTACACGCACATGAGTTAGGGTTGGGCCCATACTTGTCGGCCTTATTTCCCACGACTAATCGTCAAGTCGCTTCCGGTCACAATGCCAAATTGGCTTTCCAAAGTCGCGCTAATGACGCTAATTGGCATGCCAAACATGCCATTCGCTCCAAAAGATACTAATGACATGCCGAACATGCCATGCCTCGCCAAAACGTTAATTGGCATGCCAAACGTGCCACTTTGCCACGTATATGCCGAATGTGGCAACGCACCATGAATAGCGCGCCAACGTGCATAAACCTCCAATTCTTGTTCGTGGCCAAACACCATAACATATTCCAATTAGGTATTCCAAACACGGCCCGCCTTTTAGTAGCATTAGTCGAAACCCTAATTTCCAACAGGGCCCAATTACCACTTTGGCCCCACAACATGCCACGAGCCATGTGGGACCCGCCAAACCCTAAAAACGGCGTCATTCTATAATCACCCGTGGCCATCCTTGCGCCCCGTGGTTATTCCCCATATTATGGCTTGCCATAATTCCTTTAATGTGGCCATGGCACCATTGCATAAAGCGCCACCGTGCCGCGGCCATGCCACACGCGCTAATTAGGGTTTCGATATGCCAAACCCTAATTTAGCTAAAGTTGCCAAGCCAACTAGGTCAAGTAATTCTCCTAAGGCCTTAAGTCTGATATAGCAATAGGGCCAATGTTGCCGGAGCCATATTTGGGTCTAACACCAATATGCCAAAACAACTACCATGGCTACGCCAGGTGCCACTATTCACATCACGCCAGGCGCCGCACTATGCTACTACACCATCGTCTTCAGCCAATGACGCCATTGAGCTACCATCAGCGCCAATAGATTGTGGCCATAATCAATGGCCACCCTTTCTCATGAGTTACGATCTCGTGACGCCCAAATTCGCTTACGAATTTGACAGGCTCAAGGCAAGTTTTGGGAGACCAACTAAGACAAGCCAAATAGCATCACGCCCTATTCTCCCGTGGCAAGTCTCCCGACTTTGACTTGCCACACATAGCAACTGCTACACTCGAGACATCAAACATGTCACAAAATCGGGATGCCTATCGGGGTATTGGTCTCAGCGTACTATGGGCGGCGTACGGCGTGCAATACGCCCATTATAAGAAAGTGTCGGAAAGCGGGGAAGTTAGTGGCGAAGAAGTAGTGGGTGTAAACTAACCGCTTTCTCCATAGTGGGAACGTGGTTTACGAGTTACACATAACCCCACTTCTCCATCACTCGATCACCCTACTTTCTACGAGATCAGATGCGTTCAATATGACTTGTATAAATAGTTGTACTATTTTCGACAAAACAACAAATGCTTTTGGTTAACAACAACACAAGAAATGTTATCAACACAGCATCCTGAAAACCAAAGAATTGATAGCTTACATTCCGCAAGCCAGTTTCATATTCTGATACAAGTCATAAAAAATCCACACCTTCGGATTTAACCACTCGATCTCAACACCTTCTTCGCTTCCCTCCCTAAGATCAACCCTTCTCCTTTACTTTGTGACCCGAAGCTAAGAACGAAATGGCCATTTCTTGGTTTAGGCCAGATTGTATAAATTGATTTCTCGAATCTAAAGTACTCGTGCGAAGGCATTTATTTTGGGGTTTGGATTCGTTTCTCATCAACACACCCAAATTTACCAAAACCAACAGTCGCTTTTACCACAAAAAAATTGGCGACCACAAAGGAGATTAATCTCTCGGTTGCACTACCAATTTCCAATTTCATTTTTCAATCCCAATTTCAAGATGGTAGAGATCGTGTCCGTCAAAGAACAAACCCCGATGCCACCGTGCTGAAAACTCCCTTGATATCAACATTCCTTCCAGTGACATCAATGTACCACCTGTCTGCATGATCAACACTCGTGGCGCCGCAGACGCTACCACCAACACCAGCGGCGTAGGAAATGTTCCCTTAGGCGCTACACCTCCGATCACCAGAGCCAGAGTCGCTGCCGCCACCCCCATTGTTTCTTCAAGTGTGACGCTCCTAGTTGTCACTAGAGCTGCTGTCACTCCACCATCAGGACGAGAGACCGGAGGGGCCAGAGGAATCCAACCCCCTATTACCATTGTTGATTTGATGGAAAGATAAAAAGTACTTGCTAAGGATCATACGGACATGGCCATAACTCAAAAGGAGTAAACAATGAACATCCGAATGATTAGTCAAGGTATTTAGAATTCGGGCATTATATTGTCATAAACCAAATGTGACTGAATATCAATTGGTGAAGTTGTGCATTAATGCTTTCTGGGGACTCTGTTCACAAAACCATGTAATCTATGATAGAGCAGTGTGTGAGATTCTCTATTTCTCCAAGGTGCAACGCCGAGATATATTTTCACCCTCAATCAGGTTGTTGTCGCTTCTCTATTATTCCAGAGCCGCTAACGCTCTTCTCATGAAGCCTCCGCTTTAACTTTTCGCTCGAAGCCGCCCGCTTCAACGTTTCGCTCCGTGAGCCGCCTGACGCTTCGCCTCCGAGCGCTCCTCTTAAACGTTTTGCTCCAGAAGCCGCTTTAATGTTATCTCCAAAAGCCGCCACTCCTTCCTGCCAAGGTTCATTCCCTTAGCCGCCACTCCTCCTGTCAAGGATTGTGATCGCAGCCGGCCAAGTCTCTTTTTCGATCACAAATTCTTTGCCAAGAACCGCCGGCCGCCGTTAATTGATACCAACCAGAAGCTACCATAGCAACAACCACTACAAAGAATATTTCATCCATGTGATGTTCCAAGCATCCCATCCAGAAAGTACAATAAGCTTGTATCAAATCATAGAGGCGTGGATTCAAGGAGGTACAACCAAAGTAAGCTACACTTGGGGGATCAAGCCTCCTTCAAAGTTTAGAAGTTTAAATGCACTCACCGCCTTACCAACATACAATGGAAACACATCTTCCCCAGAAAATAAGCTCGTGGATAATTATACATGGGGACTTTTTGTCATGCTTGCTTTACTCACGGAGAGAGCCCGATACACCCAAAGCTCGATCATGCGCGAAGGACATGCCTAGCGGAGACAAGAGCTAAGTAACTATCCTTAAACTAAATGTTTTATATCTATTAGGCATATCAAATAATTTTCAGTCTCTTAGTGTTGAGACGTTCAAATTCCTCAACACTCACCAATGTGTTGCCGGGAAAACTGCCTCAACACATGTTTCCTCTTAGTGTTGAGACGTTCAAATTCCTCAATACTCACTGTGTTTCCAGGCAAATCGCCTCAAGACATCTCTCCTCTTAGTTTTGAGACGTGAAAATTCCTCAACACTCATTTCTTTGTGTTTCGGGCAAACCGCCTCAACACATACTTCCTCTTAGTGTTAAGACGTTTAAATTCCTCAACACTCATCACTGTGTTTGCAGGAAAACCCGCCTCAAGACATCTCTCCTCTTAGTGTTGAGACATGAAAATTCCTCAACACTCACTACTGTGTTGAATCAAAAAACCTGCAAAAGATGCATAGACATTCATCAAGAGGTTTCACTCAAAAAGTCTCATTCCTCCATGTCTGTGTCATTTATGAATGGTAAGTTTACGCATTATTGGGTGTGTGGAAACTCCATGGTAATCGACATGATAAACAAGCTCTTCGCCATTGTCCTCAGCTTCTGCCGGAACTCCTTGGATGATGTCGGATTGCGTGTTCATGACCTACTTGGAAAATCATTGGAAATTTCAGGTTGGTAATTCTAGAATACTTAATTGTAAACACAAAAGAGAAAACCTGTTAAGAGCAGTTTTTATTATTTCAGTTCTAGAAAACAAAAGTAGATGAAGAACCTTGATATTTAGCTTGTCTTGTTGATGATTGCCTAGCTTCCTCACACTTGATTTTCCTGTATGCAGCAACACTGAAGAAGCAGAAGAGGAAGAAGCTAGTATTGTGATGGATGGAGATGAGAGAAAGAAGATCAAAGTTATTAAGAAACACAAGGAAATGGAGGTAAAAGCTTTCATTTTTTTTTTTGGAACTCAAATGAAAGCAAGTTAGTTTACCTCCTACTGGAAGTGTAGAGAGACCAAATAAATAGATGAAAGATCAAAGACACTCCCAGAGAGAGGAAGTTTTGTTAAGACCCTTGTCCTCCAATAATGAATACATGGGGTGGGGGAACATGTCTTGTGAGGTCCCATTCCATGCCTTGATTGTGATTGAGAAAGATTTTCAAGAGCTTTGAATGACTCCTGTCCTTTGTGTTACTACAATTATTATCTCCCTTCTCTCTTGCAGTTGTGGTAATAGAAAATAGGAGAGAAAAAAAGGCTTAATTAGTTTCTTCTGTCTTGTTTTTCATTCATTCATTCCTCAGAGAGAAAAACATTGCCAGTGAGTGGTAGTGGGACTAGTGGTTAAGTGTTTTTCTTGGTATTTCTAACCAAACAAACAAACGACACCCACTCAGCAGTCTGATGCCTTAAATTTTTTTCTTGTACCCTCAACAATAAGGATGGCTTCTTGTTCCACACTTGCTGTTGCTGATCTCTCTCTCTCTCTCTCTTGCAAATCAATGTTGAATCATAATTTGTTATTCATAAAGTTCTGGAGAGAAGCATGTTGTTGGTTTTGTTTACTCAATATTTAGTGATGTATGCTTCTCATCTTTTTCTTGTATGGAGGTGTAATGAGAGGGAGATTGATAAAACGAACCGAGTGAGCAGCAGGCAGGAATCTGAGTGAAGCGGTGCCAAGCCTGTTTTTTATTTGCAGAGCAACGGCAGCTAGTTGTCATTTGTTGCACATCGAGGGTCAGTCATATTTCCTCATTCATTGAATTGAACATCATTTTGGTATGGGAACAAGAGATGTGACTCGGTAGATTTGAATAAAAAATGTTTTACAAGCAATTTTACATGCAACTGGGGTATCAATTGTCAGTTGCCCCACTCATTGACCATCAATTCATCCACACTATAGCCTCAGCACATACTCACACTCATACCGTCCTTTTCTCTTTTTTATGAGAAAAGTACCAGGTAAAAGATGCAAGGAATGGAGTATGATGAGAGTAGTACCAGGTAAAAGATGCAAGGAATGGAGTATGGAAGTGCTACATAGCCTAGATTCCACGTTTCAATTTCAAGATCACTCATACCGTCCTTTTCTCTTTTTTTATGAGAGTAGTACTACCAGGTAAAAGATGCAAGGAATGGAGTGTGGAAGTGCTAGATTCCACGTTTCAATTTCAAGACGGTGTTTGAAGAGCAGTGCTGTCCCGCACCAAATACAGAAATCACAAGCAAAAATATCTTGCTTAACAAAATATTGTATTAACCTTTTTGTTATAAAAATCATTGTGCTCCTAAATTTACTTTTACAACTTTTTTTTAGCTCTAGAAGTCCAGAAAGTCCTTTTCCCTCAAGACTGCACGAAATAATACGTCTATGGAGAGAAATACTAGAGGGGGCTTTTAATTTGACTATTTGACTAGAGTCAAAACCTTTGCCAGTCTGAAATACAGGGTTTTTCTTTTTGTTAGTAAAACCCAATTGTACTTGAATTCTAATTTTAGAATCCCCCATCAATATAAATAGTTTGAGTCCATACATATAAACTTCTCTTGGAAATTCTCTATACAAATAGCTCTCTCGTTTGTTCTTCGTAATTCATATCAACTTCGCTAGTTAACAAACACAAGCAGGATGAAAAGTTTTGTTTCATAAGGTACGCTTAATCACAATGTAATGGTCTAACCTTCGATTACTTATTCTATTAATGAAAAAAAAAATTTAGGGCTAATTTCCCTTATTTGTACTTTTTTATTTTTCTTATGATTTTTTTTTTTTTTTGTAAATAACAATTTTTGTTTGAAAGTGATTCTGCTTTGTCTCGTTTCAGAAGATCGATGATTTCGTGTTCGAAAGACGAAAAACAGAAAATGAAGCCGGAAATTACTCACGAAGAAAGGTGCGCGATAATAAGTGCATGGCTGAAGTGCAAGGATGACGGTTTCGACAAACATATGTCTGAATCGATAAGCCAAAAGAGAAAAGAAATGTCTAACTACGATGAAGACCGGGAAGAGTTGATTCTTGATTTTAAAAGGAAGGGTTTTAGTTCTCTCAAAGGTGTTCGAGGTTGGGTTGAGAAAGAGATGGAAGAAGAACTTCCGCAAAAAAGGGCTGAATGGAAAAAAACTAAAGGATGCAAGAAAGAAGTTCTCCGTCGCACCAACGTCAAAAAGATAAAGAAAAAGAAAGTAATGGACGACAATGAAGAAAATCAAGAAGAACAAACGTGTCAAATTAGGCTCACAACCAGTGTTATACATATGGAAGAAGGAGGAGAAGAAGAAATCAACCGCAACAAAAGGAACATACGTGCAGAAGAATCATGCTATATGTATAGTAAGATACAGTAATTGAACTTTTGACTTGTTTTAAATAGTGCTAGTAATTAGGATTAGTGGAGAATGCACTTTTAGTTCCATATCTTTTTTTTTAAGGAAAGAATTTACACAGAAACATCCCTTTGAATGCATTGTAATATCCAAGCAAGGAAGGAGTTTGACCACTCTTCCTCGGAAGTAGTATGACTCCGATGTTTTGCAATCTTATGTGCACATGGTTAACTTCTCTATGTACATGATTGAATTCCCAACTAGCAAGAAAAATTTAAAATACTGCCACAATCGATAACCAAGTTCCTTGTGGTCCATTTTTTTTTTTGCACCTAATCTACCATTTAAAGCATCAATGACATTCAAGCGGTCACCCTCCAAATGCACATGTTGATGTCCATTTTGCCTAGCCCACAATGCAACTTCTAATAGAGCTTTTGCCTCAGCTTGTTCTGGATTAATGTTTTAGTCCTGCAGCATCTAGCTCTATCTGCATTACCTGTAAAAGTCCTACTGATTAGTCCAATACCTAACGACTTAGTGAGATTATCAAAAGTATAATCACAGTTATCTTTATAAAGGGGTTTTTCAGGCTTATTCAAGTTTCTAGAGATTTGCATAATGTTAGGGATAACATTAATGTTACTTGTATTAGAGACACTCTATTCCAGTCAGCACAGTCATTTTTGATTAGGTGAACAACTTGACTAAGTTTTCCCGTTGACTTTTAAATTTTTTCCTGCACCTGTATTTCTAGATTTTCCACGTAATGAAATCAAATTATTTAAAAACGGTACCATTGTATACTTGGTGGGTACTTACCTGGAACAAGCTACATTAATGATGACAGGAATATGACTAGGATAATAGCATTCAAACAATTTTAAAAAAGGTATAATCAAGAAATAAATGATGCATGCTTTGAATATAGATGTTACAGAAAACGCATCTAGAATTTATGTTATTACACAATATCTAGATAATTTATCTCCCAAGGGAAGACAGTTCTGTAAGCAATTCCATAGAAAATGTAGAAATTTTTGTGGGAGATTAGTTTTCCAAAAGTTAGAAACATTGTTGCTAAACCCAGTATCTTGATTTATGTTGTTTAAAATAGCTTTATGAGCTGATTTTACAGAAAAACTACCATTAGAATTGGGCTGCCATCTAAGACAATCTATCCCATTAAATGGAATTCTAATGTTAAGGATGACATCAATAATATGGTTGTCAAAAATAACTTCCAGAGTTTGAAGATTCCAGGTTTTAGTATCTGCATCAATCAATTGAAACATATATTATTAGAGAAATAAGAAGGTATAGATGGAATCCATCTATTCTTCCAAATATGAAGAATGATCCATCCACAACCTCTTAGAAATCTTAATTTTTAACGATATCAAGCCCCCTTCATATACCTTTCCAAATCCAAGAGCCATTAATAGTAAAAGAGTCATTAAGAGGACCAGAAAGAGGAAAATACTTTCCTTTCATGATCTTAAACCACAAAGCATTTTGAGAATGCAACATTCTCAAGACAAGTTTGTCTAGCAGAGCCAAATTCATAAGCTCAGTTTGTTTAGTATTTAGACCTCCTAAAACTTGTTTAGTATTTAGACCTCCTAAAACTCTAGGCTGAGCTACTTCTTTCTAATTTTTTTTTTTGAAATAACAACCTTTCTTTCCTTTTTTTCTTATGTATATTCCACAAAAATCTCATTTGGATTGAATCCATTTTATCTGTTAAAGTTTTAGGTACGAGAAAAACAGACATATGATGAGAAGGAAGACTACTAAGAACAGATTGAATTAATATTGTTCAACCTGGATACTTCAAAAACTTAGTTTGCTTGCAAGCTAGTCTGTCCCCATATCTATCCAAAAGAGGTAAGAAAGACTGAGTTTTATTCTTTTGCAAATACAGGGGAACTCTTACTGTAGCGACACGAATATTTTCCTTGGGCTTTTGGCTAGCCCAACCCATATGAATGTTTGTTTAGCTAAGTAGTCATCCCTTAGCATCATTAGTGAGCATGAGTAGTAGATGTAAGGATTAAGGAAGACACTAGAAATTTTAGCATGTGTGCCACGTAAAGGGCATTAACAGCTAAGGGTATCTTAGTCCATGTCACTTCAAAATCTGAGACAAACATTCTCCTTGTTATTTCCGACATTCTCAATTCAAACACCACAACTGTTTCTTCCAACCATCACAAACAAAAGGAATTTTGGTTTTGGATTCAACCTATCTTCACAGCCACTATTGAGATTTGATTACAGACTTATATTACTGCACAGATAGGGGGTTCTTTCCTTTTTTTACTTCTTTTTCTTCAAATTTTGCAACTGATAGCTATTTGAATCCGGTGTTTACACTAACTCGATGTTCTGTTCTTTCAAACCCATCATTTTTTTGTAACAAAAACGATTCATGCAACTTCATAAATGAACTATCTGAGGTGTTTGTTAACCATGGATTTAACAAAAAAAATCACATCGTTTCCCGCTGTTTTTATGATTTTTGCACAAACTAGAAATTTGGTTTGAAAGTTTGAAATCCTATACTTTTGACATTTAACCCTTGCATGGGATCTGTGGACAATTTTGAATTATTGTAATTGTTTTACTGATATTACAAGTTCATGCAACCATCCAAGTTTTGATTTCCACCATTTATGTTAAGTCTTGAATCGAGTTTTGTAACCTTGCCTTCTGCATGTTTGTGAAAATGACCCATTGAGAACCATTTTAAAATATCATTAAATGAGATGGTTTTGTTCTTCTATTTAAACTCATTGCTTTTCCATTAAAAGAGCATTTGAAAACTATCCTCAATATGGCAGTAAATGATATTTAGATGTTAAGCAAGTTTCTTTTATTTCGACTCCTCCGATTTTCGATAAAGTTGAAATCATTTTTCAAGGGATTTCCATTTCATTACTCTTCCCACCTTGCTACTTAAAAATCTCAACTCAATTAATGTTTTGTTTTAAGGCACTAGCTTAAGTTTCTTTTTAAAATCTTTGTTTGCATTATTCAATCCTTTATGCCTGAACTTGAACTATTTGCTTATAGTTATGAATTTTTGGTACAAACTTAAGCAACTAAAAGAAATTATGGGTCCCTGTATACTCCTTGAGTTATTTGCATCGACTTGAATACTTTGTTAGCATTTTATTTCACTGATTACTTCTACAATCGTGACTAACCTTTTTGGTTGAATTTTATGGATTTTGTTTGAAATGTTTTGATTTATGTTTGTGCACCGCATGTTTGTTTATAATTTTACTACCTTATTATTTCCAGTGGTTCATTTTTAAATCGTCTTGTATGAACTGTTGTATTTATGATTTAACGAAGGTCTTATGATAATTGAATTGTCCTTATGGAACTGATTTCTTAGTAAAGCTTGAAACTACCGATCTTCGACTGGTGTTGGTTAATTGTTTGATTTTCGGAGCTAGCTCATTGTTTCAAAATGTACGTGTGAAATTATATTTAATCGTTTGAGCACGATGAGAAGTTAAGCGACTCTACTTTAGGAACGTCGGGCCTAAGTGGCACCCCACCACCTCGGTGGCAACCCGAAAGATCGTTGCGGCAACGATGGATGGTAACAAGAACTAGCCTGACGGTGGCTACGGCCATGTGAATAGTAGAGTGAATTTTAATTGCAGCTCTGAATATTTTTATGGTGTATATTTTGCTTAAGATTTACATTTCTGAATTTTTATTTAGTTGTTGCTCTTGCCTTTTTACCCATTTTTAGCTCCGGCATTACATTTTTGTTGTTATACCCTCTACTGGGCATCTGCTCACCCCTTTTTTTTTGTTTTTCCCCCCAGAGTACGAAGAGAAGTTGCAGCAGTAAGCCGGGCAGAGCTTACGGAAAGCTGTTAAGCGCTTGAAAGTTAGTATTTTGTAAGCTTATGATATTGTATATCACATGGGTATCTGGGTAGTTAGTTTTTTCTGTTGTACCCTGCTATTTTGATGTGTTTTGATGTTGTACATATGATGGGATTTGGTAGAAAGTCTTTGCATGGTTTACAAGTAGAAACTTAATCATGTTAAGAACAAATGGTCTAATTTCAGGGGTGTACGGGATGCTTTGAAAATTTTCTTGCTGTCTAGCGTCTATGTATTACTGGTCGGTCCTATATATATATATATATAACTATATATAAACCGCTTTATGATTTCCACTTATGAATCACCAAACTTCTTTCCATGTCTTGACTATATTTCCAACTGTGGCAGAGCTAGTATGGATACTTAATTTCTTTTGTTCAATGGGTACATGATACTTACTACTTGTCCCACCTTATATTAATATGAACTGGTTGTTAAAGTTGAGACATATACAAAGGATTATTTAGTGTACTTAGTGGCGTATACTGCCTTTTCTTATGCCATTTCAATTTTTTTGTAAATGAAGTTTTAACCAGTATGTAGCTTGCCTGCCCTCATTTTGTGACTTGTGAATAAATGTGTGTTTTGTTCAATTTTCTTTATAAATGCCGTTTGGCTTATTGCCTCTTCATTGGCCTGACATACCCTTTGGGGTCAAATAAAAAGCCTTACTTCCTTGTGATCTTGTTGATCAGCCTTTTCATTTGAGAATATTTTGAATCTTCTTCTTCAATTAGTTTATTTCATAACTAGATTTCTAGTAAGAGTACTGAGGTTGGTTGGTACCAACTTGTGGTAGCTGAGCTTTTGTTTCGTTTCAGACGGCGTATTAAGCTTCAAATTTCTATTTTTATTTTTTTTTGTTTTATTTTTTTTTTGGCATGTTATTACATTTTCTGAGCATGATATAAATGTTTAAGTTCCTTTTCGAATTTTGAAACAAATTCTACAATTTGCTTATACTTAAAATTCTTATGTGAAATATTGCGTTATGGTCATATTGGTGTTGTACCAAGAGGTCTAGAATTTCTATTTTAGAAAAATGAAATAAAAATTGTTCACGACAAGTGATTTTCATTTTCTTGTTTCCGATTAGCCTTTAGGCTTGTATCTTTCGTTGTTTGAATTCTGAAGTGGGCATATATCATTTTTATTTTTGTTACTGTTTCATTTTCATTTCCGAGTAGCGCGATAGGGGTATGGCCTTGCTAGACGGGTTGAAATCCAACCCGTTGGAAGGAAAAATCATGTCGGTCCGTTACAGTTGGTATCAGAGCAAAGGTTCCACTTACTTGTTGAAATGTATGATATTTAAATGTCTGTTTATTTTCGTACACCTTGGTTGTTGAAAAACTACAGTTGATGCTCCGTATTTGAATATGTTTCAGTTTACGAAGAACATTTCATTTCCTTCATGTTAACCTATCCTGTTTTGTTATGCAACTTTGAAATTATTTAAATATCATGATGATTTGGTTGAAGCTTTTCTTGAAATACTATCAAGACTTCAATAGTACTGTTGTTTTGAAAGAGTCGCATTGGTTTTGGGGATTGGGGAAAACTAACCGGATACTGTGATATACATATCATTTTCGTGTGTTAGTAATGTACATTACTAACCAATTATAAATCTGACGCTTAGTTTGTTTTTGAAGATGTCGAAGTGTGAAAATCAGAACGTCTAGCTCAGACGCAAGAAAAAGAATCTCAGCAAGAGGACAACACGCCTTGAGAATGGTTTTGAAAAACTGTTGGGTTCTGTCACCACTATTGTTGATGTCGTAAAAGACCGTAAACGGATGAGATCTACTATGGACTTGAAGGAATTCAAGAAGGTGGTAGGTAAAGACAGGAACTTTAGTGGGACAGCAGAGCCTACCTAGGCAGAGAAGTGGTTGATGGGCATTGAGAAAGAGTTTGAAGCGTTACAAATTCCGATTGAGAAGAATGTTAGACTTGCCACTTACCTGTTTGAGGGAGATGCCGAACATTGGTGGAGATCTGTCAAGCGCATGGAAGATGTCAGCAACATGTGCTGGGAGAAGTTTGTGGAGCTATTTCTTAATAAGTACTTCCCACCGACGGTTAAGGCATTAAAGTGTGCTGAATTTGTTGCGTTGAGGCAAGGCAAGATGACGGTTATGCAAATGGATCGGGAATTCAAGAACTTGAACGTTACTTTAACACATCTCGTCCCCAACGCAGAATTAAGGGCTCGCAAATTTGAAGACGCATTGAGACCAAGTATTCGTAACCAAGTCGTTGGACACGTACACATGAATTATAATGATGTCTTAAAGGCATCACTGGAAATTGAGGCTAGCATGATCAAAGCACAAAATGAAAGGGAGGATAACGAGGTAAAGAAAATGAACGGAAACAACTCGTCGTCTCACCATAAACGCCCTGGCTCTGATTCAGACACCAACAAGGACAAAGTTAGCAGTTGTTGGCGATGTGGGGGAGATCACTTTGTGAGAGATTGTCCAACACCAGCACACCAAGGACCACAAGACGCAAATCAACCTCAACAGCCGAATGCGCGTAAATAGAATATTTATGCTAGGCAGCCTTATAACCATCGCAAAAACACACCATCCTTCCAACCAAGGCAACAAAATGTCCAGGGGAATGTTGCTCCACCCTTCCATCCAAGGCAACAAAACGTTCAGGGAAAGCTTAATCATGTCGCAGAGGTCAAAGGGGAAGCTGAAAGTTCCATAATCAAGGGTAATTTTCTAATTTATCGTTCTCGCGCTAAAATTTTGTTTCGCACCGAAGCTAGTTGAAGGTGATCTTCACAACTCTTAAATTTAATTTGAATTGAGGGACACAATTCTTTTTAGGGTGTAATGGTGTAGCGACACGAATATTTTCCTTGGGCTTTTGGCTAGCCCAACCCATATGAATGTTTGTTTAGCTAAGTAGTCATCCCTTAGCATCATTAGTGAGCATGAGTAGTAGATGTAAGGATTAAGGAAGACACTAGAAATTTTAGCATGTGTGCCATGTAAAGGGCATGAGCAGATAAGGGTATCTTAGTCATGTCACTTCAAAATCTAAGACAAACATTCTCCTTATTATTTCCGACATTCTCATCTCCAAACACCACAACTGTTTCTTTCCAACCATCACAAACAAAAGGAATTTTGGTTTTGGATTCAACCTATCTTCACGACCACTATTGAGATTTGATTACAGACTTATATTACTGCACAGATAGGGGGTTCTTTCCTTTTTTTACTTCTTTCTCTTCAAATTTTGCAACTGATAGCTATTTGAATCCGGTGTTTACACTAACTCGATGTTCTGTTCTTTCAAACCCATCATTTTTTGTAACAAAAACGATTCATGCAACTTCATAAATGAAATATCTGAGGTGTTTGTTAACCATGGATTTAACAAAAATTTTCACATCGTTTCCCGCTGTTTTTATGATTTTTGTACAAACCATAAATTTGGTTTGAAAGTTTGAAATCCTATACTTTTGACGTTTAACCCTTGCATGGGATCTGTGGACAATTTTGAATTATTATAATTGTTTTACTGATATTAAAAGTTCATGCAACCATCCAAGTTTTGATTTCCACCATTTATATTAAGTCTTGAATCGAGTTTTGTAACCTTGCCTTCTGCATGTTTGTGAAAATGACCCATTGAGAACCATTTTAAAATATCATTAAATGAGATGGTTTTGTTCTTCTATTTAAACTCATTGTTTTTCCATTAAAAGAGCAATTGAAAACTATCCTCAATATGGCAGTAGATGATATTTAGATGTTAAGCAAGTTTCTTTTATTTTGTCTCCTCCGATTTTCGATAAAGTTGAAATCATTTTTCATGGGATTTCCATTCATTACTCTTCCCACCCTGCTACTTAAAAATCTCAACTCAATTAATGTTTTGTTTTAAGGCACTAGCTCAAGTTTCTTTTTAAAATCTTTGTTTGCATTATTCAATCCTTTATGCCTGAACTTGAACTATTTGCTTATAGTTATGAATATTTGGTACAAACTTAAGCAACTAAAAGAAATTATGGGTCCTTGTATACTGCTTGATTTATTTGCATCAACTTGAATACTTTGTTAGCATTTTATTTCACTGATAACTTCTCGACAATCAGGACTAACCTTTTTGGTTGAATTTTCAAATGGGATTTTGTTTGAAATGTTTTGATTTATGTTTGTGCACCGCATGTTTGTTTATAATTTTACTACCTTATTATTGCCAATGGTTCATTTTTAAATCGTCTTGTATGAACTGTTGTATTTATGATTTAACGAAGGTCTTATGATAATTGAATTATCCTTATGGAACTGATTTCTTAGTAAAGCTTGAAACTACCGATCTTCGACTGGTGTTGGTTAATTGTTTGATTTTCGGAGCTAGCTCATTGTTTCAAAATGTACGTGTGAAATTATATTTAATTGTTTGAGCACGATGAGAAGTTAAGTGACTCTACTTTAGGAACGTCGGGCCTAAGTGGCACCCCACCACCTCGGTGGCAACCCGGAAGATCGTTGCGGCAACGATGGCTGGTAACAAGAACTACCCTGACGGTGGCTACGGCCATGTGAATAGTAGAGTGAATTTTAATTGCAGCTCGATCTGAATATTTTTATGGTGTATATTTTGCTTAAGATTTACATTTCTGAATTTTTATTTAGTTGTTGCTCTTGCCTTTTTACCCATTTTTAGCTCCGGCATTACGTTTTTGTTGTTATACCCTCTACTGGGCATCTTCTCACCCCTTTTGTTTTGTTTTTCCCCCCAGAGTACGAAGAGAAGTTGCAGCAGTAAGCCGGGCAGAGCTTACAGAAAGTTGTTAAGCGCTTGAAAGTTAGTATTTTGTAAGCTTATGATATTGTATATCACAAGGGTATCTGGGTAGTTAGTTTTTGCTTTGTTGTCCCCGCTATTTTGATGTGTTTTGATGTTGTACATATGATGGGATTTGGCAGAAAGTCTTTGCATGGTTTACAAGTAGAAACTTAATCATGTTAAGAACAAATGGTCTGATTTCAGGGGTGTACGGGATGCTTTGAAAATTTTCTTGTTGTCTAGCATCTATGTATTACTGGTCGGTCCTATATATATATAACTACTTTTATGATTTCCACTTATGAATCACCAAACTTCTTTCCATGTCTTGACTATATTTCCAACTATGGCAGAGCTAGTATGGATACTTAATTTGTTTTGTTCAATGGGTACATGATACTTACTACTTGTCCCACCTTATATTAATATGAACCGGTTTGTTAAAGTTGAGACATATACAGTGGATTATTTACTTAGTGGCGTATACTCGTATTTCCTATGCCATTTCATTTTTTTGTAAATGAAGTTTTAACCAAAGATGTAGCTTGCCTGCCCTCATTTTGTGACTTGTGAATAAATGTGTGTTTTGTTCAATTTTCTTTATAAATGCCGTTTAGCTTATTGCCTCTTCATTGGCCTGACATACCCTTTGGGGTCAAATAAAAAACCTTACTTCCTTGTGATCTTGTTGATCAACCTTTTCATTTGAGAATATTTTGAATCTTCTTCTTCAATTAGTTTATTTCATAACTAGCTTTCTAGTAAGAGTACCGAGGTTGGTTGTTACCATCTTGTGGTAGCTGAGATTTTGTTTCGTTTCAGACGGCGTATTAAGCTTCAAATTTCTATTTTTATTTATTTTTATTTTATTTGTTTGGGCATGCTATTACATTTTCTGAGCATGATATAAATGTTTAATCATGATATAAAAATTCTTATGTTTAATATCCTTTTGTACCAAGAGGTCTAGAATTTTTTTAGAAAAACAAAGTTCTGATTTTCAATTTGCTTAACTTAAAATTCTTATGTTTGCAAAAAAAATTATTATTTTAAAGAAATATTATATTATCGAAACATGCTCAAGACTACCTTTTGGCGGTCCCCATTAGTGGACTTAACCAATGTCTTGGGCCTCGACCAAGATTCCTTTGTTCGTCTTGTAACAAGTCTAATTTCTATTTTAAGAAAAAGTTTCGAAATAAAAATTGTTCACGCAAAGAGGTTCCTCTTGATTTTCATTTTATTCTTGTTCTTAATTATTTCATTTATTGAACAAGACGTTTTATGGATTTTAGGCTTGTATCTTTTCGTTGTTTGAAATATTTGGACAAGTGCGCTGCACATGGCTATGGTTTGGGAGTTCATATATCATTTTTATTTTTGTTATTGTTTTATTTTCAATTTTAGGTATCGCTATTCAAAGAGGAGTTGCGAAAAGTTCTCATGTAATTTATTATATTATTTTATTAATTAACATGTATATATATAATTATTTTAAGAAGTAATTCCTAACTTGGAGGTTGAATAATACTTGTAGGTTAAGTAAAATATCGACTAATTTTGTAAAAATATTATATTATTGACTAATTGCAACTATAGAATCCAACACTTTCGTTTAAAAAAAAAAAGGAAGGAATTGCAACAAATTATTAAAGATGAAATAGAACTTGATTTGAATTTTAAAGAAAAACAAACCAATATTAAATCATATTTTGGGAAAGTTTAATATGTATGAAATTAATTTTTTATTTTTCTAGTAGCATTATTATTTTATATATTATTTGGGACCTAATAATCACTTTTTGAAATGTATTATTTTATGATTTTATCATATTTATCATTTAAAGCCAATTTCTTAATATTGATTGAATATTGGAAACTTCATTTTACATAACATTATTAATATTGGAAACACATTATTAGGAACACTTTACTAAAAGCAATATTTGACTTTTGATAGTTAATTTATTGACCAAAAAATGAGTTAAACTGCTCAATAATGTTTACAAGATTCCTAAAGTCCTTACCATTTTATTTAGCAAAAATCAAGCAGTCATATGCAAAAAAAAGGTGACAAAATGCAGGATAATATTCATTAATTTTAATCCCATAAATTAAATTTTTATGTTTAGCTTCAACTAACGACCTAAAAGAGATATCCATACAAAGAATGAATATATAATGAGATAAATGATCTCCTTATCTAAGTCCTCTTTGTGGAGTAAAGACCTCACCTGAGAGCCATTCAATAAGATGGAAGTAGAGACAGTACTAATGCATTGCTCAATCATCATACAAAAATCATCACAAAATCCTAGATTTTTTAGAGTAATAAGCAAAGATGGCCATTATATACTGTCAAAAGATTTTGACATGTCTAGTTTGATAGCCATCCAACCCTTTTTTGCTCTAATTTTTTTCATAGTGTCAACATGCTCATGCACTATAACAATGTTTTCTGTAATACATCTTCCATAAACAAAAGCAGTTTGGTAAGGAGTAATAGTTTTCTCAAGAAAATTTTTGATTCTAGAAGCCAAGAGTTTGGATATCACTTTATAAGAAGTATTACACAGAGAAATAGGCCCGTTATCAACAACATTCATAAAACCGTTATTTTTAGGAATGAAAGATATAAAGTTATGGTTCATTTGTTTTAAAATATGCTTAGAGTGGAAAAAAAGATGGAATCATTCTAGTAAGGTCATCACCAACAGTATCCCACATAGTCAGATAAAATCCGGGAGGGAAACTATTTGGACTAGGAGTTGTTCAAGGTTTCATATCAAAGACTATTTTCTTAATCTCATCTAAGGTGGGAATGACCACAAGAGGAATGTTTTCTTCCTGAATGATATAAGGATTAAAGAATACATGATAATTATTAGGGGAAAGAGGAGTAGAAGTTCTACTCATATTGAAGAAGTGAGATTTCAGGTTACTAGTAATGTCATTCATATCAGTGAGCCAAATGCCCATCCCATTTTGCAAAGAATCTATTTGAGTCTTATTTATCCTATAGTGGGCCTTATGGTGGAAATAAGTTATGAAAAGACGAGGGTACCCAAATATACCTCAATCTAAAACTTTTCCACCTATAAGTCCTTTCTCTGAAAGTGATTGTCTATGGACTGAGTCGAGACAATACAACAAATCGGTTCACACTTCGTGTGATCATCTGTGGATACGAGATCGAGACAATACAACAATGAAGTATGTTTACTTTATAAAAGGTTCGGACTTCACCAAACACAATAGGATTACTTATCAAGTAAATAGAAATTAACGTTTGTGTGATTTACTTTAAATTATAATAACAACAATTATAATTGCGGAAAATAAAAGTAAATGACACAACAAGATTTTGTTAACGAGGAAACCGCAAATGCAGAAAAACCTCGGGACCTTGTCCAGAATTGAATACTCTCAGGATTAAGCCGCTACACAAAATCAAACCAACTTCATATAATTGAGACCAAGCAACTAAAATTATAGTTCATCTAGTTCCGTCTGTATTCCCACGCCTCCGACCTGTAATAAGTCACGTACTTGGAACAATTCCTTTGGTTCGTATTCCAAACAGTAAAGGAACAACAAATCTGTTTGGTATCAACTCTTTTCAACCTAGTGATGTGAGTTCGAAAAAGGCTCTTCTGTTTATCTCAATAAACTCCTTCGTCAGGTTTTTTTAGATCTATCTTATTATCAACTACCAAAGTAATTGTTAAGATTTTGCAATCAATACTTTTAATCACAAAGAATTGTATTTATGCCGATCTAAACAACTAGTCAATCTAATCTACCACAAGGATAAACAGATTATAGTTGGATCCTCTTTTACCGAAACAAGTATTATGCACACCAAAGATTATGAACCCAAATCAGAAATCTTCAAAGTCTTCTTTATCTTCAAATCTTCTTAGATCTCCAATAAACACCTGCACACAATCAACTTGAATCTCTTGTGATCAATCACGCACCAAACGGAGTCTGTTAACAATGGATTATCACAAGACGTCTTTAGATCTACAAACAGTGTAAAGATCCCGTCGAAACTTCGATCTAGTTTGAGTGAATCTTATATCTAAAGAGAAGATTCTCAAGCATAAACAAGCTAGGTGTAATCAAAGTTTAGTCAATCAAATCAATCGAAAGCAAAAGATAAACCGCAATTATCTAGTTTCCCACCAACGGTACTAATAGAGCTTCTCAATCCCAAAGAAGTCTTTAAACTGAGCGGCCGTAAGAGATTTCTCCTAATTAGGTTACTCTCCTCTTCGAATAGGCGGCTTCTCTAGTAGCAGCACAACTGAGATAGTTTGTTGTATGAGGATTAGTTTGCACGAAATGCAAACTTTCATATTTATATACCAAGGAAGTTTGGACACCAAGGAATTTCCAAAACCGAACATATTCTCAAGATATGCAATATTTCCAGATTCGGTTTCCATAATTCCTGGAAATGCTTTGTCCAAATAATGACCGAAGATCTCTTAGAAAATCTCCAACTAGTAAATGCACATTACTAATTTTCATTTTCCAAAAATAAAATTAAAAACCTTAAATAAAAGATTCTCAATTTATTTTATTCGATCCGATATTTTCTTCCTTTAGATATTAAGGAATAACTTTGAACAATTAAAGATTAGCGTTATCAAGACATGTTCAAAGTATGTCGACATCCTTACTTTGTAAGTCCTCTTTCATACTTACAATCTTGAAACCGATTTGCCACACTTCCAAACAAGTTTAGAATTGGTTCATCTGACTTTCAAGAACTACGTGATTGATCAAGAACACTCAATCACCAAACATGGGTTTCACGGTTCTACCTCCATGTGAGTACTTTGCATAGTCACGCTAGTTACCAAAATTCGGTTGACTAGGTACTAGGATCGGTTTCCCACATATATATGGTATCTAACTTGTACTTGATGCACATGTCCATAGGATCGGTTCCCCTTTCCTGCTAAAAACTTGATGCACCTCATACAAGGATCGATTCCCCTTTGTGATAGGTTACACCTCTTAATAGGATCGGTTCCCTTTTACCCAGAGTCGGTCATACCAATAACACAAAATCTATCATACCATCTCAGGTGATTACTTAAGATCGGTTTCACTAATAAAAATCATACCAATACAAAAGTCAGGCCTTTGTGAATAGTTTTACCAAGAACATAAAAAAGTCATGAGCGGTTATACTAATCACACATATTGGTAGTTCAAAAGATATGCAATGAATAACAATACCAATAATGCCTGGCGATTTACCTTTCGATTCACAAAATAAGTTTATGAATTTACTTCCTTAAAACAAATGTAAAACATTGTTTCCTAGGATCAAGGTATTGAAAGCGTGAAGCGTTTTTCATTTTTATGAAGCGATGCGTATGTCGAAGCGTGAAGCGTCGCTTCATGGTTGATGTTTGAAGCGGATGTTTTCTTATAAATAAATTAGTCGTAGCTAGTAATTATAAATTTATTAGGAAGATAATATATATATATAAATTTTATATAATTCTAATTTTTATTAAAAAACAAAGCGTGTGTACACTAGTTCAACCTAATCCAGACTAGTGAGAGGTGGGTGTTCAATTCCCTCTTAAAACATTCAGATTTTTCTTTTAAAAGCTTTAAAAATTAGGCAAAAATTTTAAAGCTTCCTGAAAGATGCGCTTCACATGACCGTTTCGGAGCGAAAAGTTGAAATTTGAAGTGAAGTGTGAAGCGAAGCGTACGCTTCATAAAAGATGCGTTTCACATGACCGCTTCGGAGCGGAATGCTGAAATTTGAAGCAAAGCGTAAGCTCCGAAGTGTGAAGCGTACGCTTTTAAAAACCATGCCTAGGATGAAATCTTCACCTTATACCCATACATAATCACAATAGCATTCAAACGATTATGTGGATGTCTTATCTAAAAAGTTTAATGGTTAAGAAATAAACCTCGTATTGTATTCCTTAATACTATGTCTAACTAGAGTATAATCATTCATGCTTCGCAGTTTTGTTTTCAATATGCACGACTTGAAAGATACGTTAGGGAATGAAACAGTTCAAGTCAAATATCACTAACCTCAAGTGGAATGATGATGTTGTCATTGTAGCTCCTTACTTCTTCACTTCTTCAAGTCTTCGCAATACTTGTAATGTCTCATATCCTAATACTTTCAAGCTAACCTATACGACTCTAGTACATAATCAAGCAACTCTTAAAATGAGTTTTGGCTCGCTAAAATATGACATCCAACCTTGACATACCAACGCTTGGTGGGTTCAAACGAGCTATGATCTAACAATCTCCCCCTTTGTCAATTTTAGTGACAAAACTCTTACATCATATGGATAAACAAATTACAAGAATTCATTACACATACGCTCGATTCCCGAATTCAACAGCACAATAACCTGTATACATTCAATCCATAAATGGCGTTGTTGACATTATAATAACAAAGCTAATACTCCCCCTAAAGGTGAGATAGGTAGATTTTCAATACGCACGTTTTTGTTATTCCCTTGTAGTCCATATAACTACAAGTATCATATGATAAGTTACTCCCCCTTAGTCTATGCTTATACTCTTTCGTTAGATAAACGTTTAAGCACCATTGTCCTTTCCCTTAGTGATACCATTCAATATAAATCAATACCAATATCACTTGTTTACTCCATATATTTCTCCCCCTTTTTGTCACAAAATGACAAAGAACGAAAAAAATAAAGGACAAACCGAAAGGATCTTACAAATTTTAAAATAGAATTGCAACCTATAGAGTTAAGCATGAGGGTTCCATACACCATTTTTGATAACCAATATCAAAACCAAAACTACAAAGTAATTTTGTTTTGATATGTTACTAAGGAAACAATTGACAGAAGCAATTTTCCCTAATAGTTTAGCAAACCAAAAATCAACTAAGCACCTTAGTTCCTTTGTTAAACCGATTGTACAAATACAATCGCTTGTTCGATAAGACCAAAATAAAGATAACTCTATTTTTATCATCAGGTGCTAATTATCCATATAACTTAGACCTTTAAATTTTAAACAAGACAAGTACTAGGTTAATTAACTAGCATTTCTTGTTAAGGCATTCGATTAGACTTGAATAACCGAAACCTCCACTTTGATAAGTCTAACTAAGATCGAATTAACTTAGTTTCTCTTATCCTAATCGAATTGGACTAAACAATTCATCCCGTAAACCTTTTCTTTCGTTAATTCATAAACAATTCATACAAACCAAATAAATCAACTTGCATAATTATTTATCTCAACCGGAAGCAATTGAAACAACATAGATATTAAAGCACCGCAATTGTACCGTAATTTCGTAAGCCTAAACAATTGATACCAAACAATAAAGTAAGATAACAATAGTTTTCTTAACCGGAAACAATTGAATCACACACACACACATCCATATTCACATAATGGAATAAACATCAATTGTACCGAAATTTTGTTAAGCAAAAACAATAGATATAAGCAATAAAATCATGCTTTTCTTAAACAGGAAAACGATTAACTAACAAAGTCGTTACCTCAAGCTCCGCATCCTCTTCACCTTAATGTTTTGTCATCCTTTCGCAAAGACATAAGAAAAGCAAAAGCAACCTTTACCAGAGAAAGGTTGAAGTGGTTTTAACTATTACGTGCCAATAGTAATAAGCTACACTACGGGAAAAATCATCATTTACAACACTGTATTAGGGTTGTAGTACCCTACCACAACGCTTTTTTGTGTGTATTGTGTAGGTGGGGTATTGTAGAAAGTCCAAGCTTTTCTACAATACTTGACTAAGTGTTGTAAAGGGTGATGTGATTCATGGTTCGACAATATTTTGCCAAAGTTGTGATTCTCTTCGATTTTTTAGAAAGCCTAACACAACTCTTGCTTGTGTTGCAGGAATATCTTGGACAACACAAGTAGTGTATCGTGGAAATATGTACACAATACTTGTATAAATTGAAGGCTTATCTTAGACAACGTAGGATGTGTATTGTAGAAATATGTAACAACTCTTATTACTATTATGAATAAGATTTGCACGACACTTGTTAGAGTTGTAGAACTATGTTGGACAACACCTAGTTATGTCGTAAAGACATTCTTTCATAACCTTTGGTTTGTGCAGTTGAAAATATGAAACACAACTCTTATTAGAAGTTGTGTGCATATATCTATTTTGAAAAAAAATCATAGATGAAACCGAATTGCCGAAAGTATTTCACATTCATAATTTCATATTAACTCCGCAAAGGTAACACATTTACATTCATTCAAGACATGCCACTCCAATTACCAGCTAACTCATTATAAACATTCTTTATCGATGTGTAAGCATTCAAGTGTATGTCATAGCATTCTGCACCCCATGAGAAATCCTTAGTCATACCATCCTTTATCTTCTCATTCCATTGGGATGAATTCTTTGCCTACAAATACAAAAGAGGAATACGGATAAGCATCGGGTTAAATCATTGGTATCTCAGAACTATTGTGAGATGTCACCAATGGATACTCTATGCTATTCGACATATCGTGGTCTTTCCAAAAAAGAGGTAATTTCAAAATTGCGCATTAGATAATGGTCACTTATAATTTGGTCAAGGGCTTCGCTAAGGGACATATTTCCGAATGAGGTTATGATGTACTCGGACATGTCAGTTTTCCAGCTCACAGAGATATTTCTTCAGCTGGAAATTGATTCTCTTCCCCTTTGTATGTGATGATAATCTTCACCTAGTCCAGCTACAACCTTGAAAGCCCATAGATTCATATCAGCTTAAACTGATGGATCTGAAACCCTTCTCCCAATCAAACGTTTTGTATCTACAAATGTCAGAAACAAGAAAAATTCAATACAAACACTCATAATAATATATACATATACTACATACAAGAGTAATTCAGTACAAGCACTAAGGAAAACAAGAGAAGGCCAAATAACTCAAAATCAACAAATAGAAACTGGTGTCAACTCTTTGTTTTGCTTGATCGTTTAATTCGATCAGATTCAAACTGAGTCAAATTTAGTACAGAGATGAAGAAATTTTGAATAGGCCACAGATAATTTTAACAATTTGCTCAAGTCAAGCCAACTTGTCCTACTCTGACTCATAATACAAACACAGATAACTTCCCAACAAGGAAAATCATTAGTTCTACAGGTTCCCATATGTCTCGACCGAGTCAAACTTAATCGAATCAAATTACACAAAAATTCACATTGTTCAATCTATTAGCCTCTATATCTACCTCAGTTACACTTGGGCCAGACACAATCACCTAACTCACAGCACAACTCAGACATGCAATAAGAATTTTTACCCCATTTTGTTGGTTTTTTTCTTCAAGATTGTCTCTTGTTTCCACACCTTGAAAATATCCATGCACCAAAGGTACGAAAAACAGGTTCTTCTTACAGTATTCAAACAGACCATTAGATATGCTAGATTCATTTTCCTCATTCCCACATAATGTCTAAGAGGAGACATCTAAACTGGATGCTATCTTAATCTCAGTTAACAATTAGTTCAAAGTGGGCATGGAAATCTTACTTGACCAACGGAACCAAACCGGTACATGCCGCTTTCCCCTGTGCCATCTGAGGCTGGTGATGACCAATATGAGTCGAAAAATACACCACTGACCTGCAAGTACAATTAACGAAGTATGAGATGCTTGTGTAACCTTTACCTGACTAGAATACTTTTTTCTCTGATTATTAAGAATAATGATGCGAGTAACAAGCAGATTCCGTGGCCCCAATCACCAAACATGACCGCAAACATAAAGGGGAACGTAACAATAGTGTATAGACCAGGGTTTGCTTCTTGATACTTTGCCACCCTAAAATGACAAAGAACACACTATCAATGAGGTTCTCGTTCAAACTGTAGAATTACACTCTACAATAAAATAACGGGAGGCAGAAAAAGAACATCTGTTTATAGGTTCCACATGTTCCCATAATGAAAAGATAAGACTACAGATGAGCCAATATGAGACAAGAAATGTTTTATCTAAGTGTTCCTATTATGGTTTCATGCAGCTTTAATAAAACAAAGAAATTTATTTTGTACAGCATTGTAGATTTGCAATGTATGATGCGCTCAATCATAATAAATTACTCACATCATAAGCTATTAGCCTATTACCAGAACAAGGACTTACCCATAAGCATCAACAATTTATTGAAAAGATCTAGTAAATTTATTTGTCCTGAAGTATGTAGGGACTGCTCCGACTTGTGAATTGCTGTCGAACGACGCTCTCTGCAATGCATCTTGAATCTGCATAAACAAGACTATATTTGCTCAGAAATAATATAATATTAACAAGCTTACTTCTGGTGTGTTTACGAAAAAGATAAAGTATATGAAACCAAAATTATACAAGTACTGTATCAGGAATCATACCTGATGAGTTGCAAACACAGGGCTCCATCCCTCTGCTACAAGACATTTCTTCATCACGTCAATGCAGAGCATGTTTAGAGTGTGGTAAATGGATTTCTCCTTTGCCAAATCATCCTTCGAGTTCCTACGAATACACTCCAGATGGAGCTTACCATCCATATAGCTTTCATCTTCCTCCTCTACTTTATGAATCTC
Source organism: Papaver armeniacum (assembly GCA_023531295.1). Lineage (NCBI taxonomy): Eukaryota > Viridiplantae > Streptophyta > Magnoliopsida > Ranunculales > Papaveraceae > Papaver > Papaver armeniacum. Next base: position 110,651 of record JAJJWW010001438.1, on the reverse strand, counting down.
CGTAATCACCTTTCTAAGAGTTCCATCATCTCCCCAACTAAAAGAAACAAAATCAAAACACCCTTAACTCCCATTCTGTCAAACAAATTCACTTTATGAAACAAAAATTGAAAAAGTACTCTGTACTACCACACTTTGTACCACTTTCCCTAAGCTGATTGCCCTTAAAATTTAACAGAGCTTTCCTGACATGTCCAAGCATAACATATGCAAAATTCACTTGATTCTAACGGTTCATCAAAAAGATATACACACTTCAACATGGCTGCTTTCAGCATCTAACACACAGAATTCAGTTACGATTATACCACACTTTGGGGTACCTAAACTTATCATAACTTCATGAAATTTTTACAGTAAGTTGATTACATACAGATAAACAACAAGTTAAAAATTCAGCTTCATCCGATATATGGATAATGAGACGCACCCATTGATAATAGCCTGTTCAGGATATAAATTTTGCAGAACGTAGTAATAAATTATGCAATCTTAGCAGTAGTAAAAAGGACCTGATCATCATGCAATATTTATTGTATCATTATGAATTAACGAAACACAACATACTAAAATTTCATCGCATCCGAACGGCTGAATTTAAAGATATCATTAAAACTAAAAACAGAGATTCTACAAAGTTGAATTATAATCAAATCAATTTATTACCAAGAGCTTGTTAAACTCAAATTAAGTATCAAAGACAAACATCACTCAAAATGAAAAGATTTTAGTTCTTCCATTACCTGCAATTTATCTTCTCAGCCATCACTATACTTGGTTTTTATGTCAAGCCAACACTACCTGCAATCTCTCATCTCTGTAGTTGTAGTCGCACCCTCCACCATCACCTTGTTATTCCATATTGCTGCTTCACCATCTCACCATCAAGACCATCAACATTATCACCATTAATAATAATTTTAACCTGCAATCTCTCACTCTTGTCAGCAACAGAGTCTCAACACCATTGCATCACACAATCATTCAATCATTCATAAAAAGCTCCATACACAACTGCATCTCTTCCATCAAAGACATCTCAATTTTTTCATTCCCTGCTCTTTGAGGTAAATTCATCAAAACCCCCATCTCTTTTATCCTTTACAAACCCTAAATTACCATAAATTATCCCTTGATTTCCTCTCGAGCTTGAACATAAACACAAATCCATCTCTGTATTTCTTGAAACCCTAACTTCTCTACTTCAATTTCTTCTTCCATCAAACCCATCTAAGAAACCTTCGGAGCAACCACCATCTCTTCCTCATCTTCATCCAGGTTCCCTAAATTCGTCGATCTCATTGAAATCCTACAAAGATCGTTATTCTCTCTTCCCTGAATTTGAGAAGAAAATAATTGATAGCATATTACGAATTAAAGTTGGGTTTCGTTTGATTTAGGGTTTGTAGAAGGTCTATCTGAGGTATTCGATTGATGAGTTTCTGTGACTGAGGTTGTGATAATTTTCACCAAAAATTGCAGATGAAGAAGAGGGATTGAGAGAAGAGCAGCGGTGGTGATGAAGCGCCGGTCATATGTGGAGAAGAAGAGAGGTGTTCTTCGGGGGACAAGAAGAGGAGACGAAGAAAGAGAGAAAGAAAGTGATAGAGCTCAAGTGGTTGAGGGAGGGTTTGGTGGGTGAATGAAAATGATGGGCGGACCAGATTTCGTTTGATCCACTCATACGGATTGAGAAAAGAATCCGACGGTTGATATTGTATTTGTGATGCTCATACGGATTGAAAAGCATTTGTGTTTCTCTTTGTGCTAATACGAACTCATGTATTCGATTAATTATCAACCTTCGACATGAAAAAAAAATCCAAAAAAAAAATATTAATAAATTTAGGACATTGTTATCGACATTCTGATATAAAAAAAATCCAAAAAATGTATAAGAATGAATAGGGAAAATGAAAAATGAATTCGATAATTGGTGTGTTTCTTTGTTCTTTCTCTTTGTGTTTTTGTGCTTTCTCTTTGTGCTTCCGGTTTGGATTTCGACTAGCCGCATAGGTCATGAAGTAATTTTGAAAAGTCATACAGATCATGAAGTAGCTTTAGTTCACATTGGTAAACTCAGGTTATCATTATACATCAAAGAAATCGATAAATATGAAGCTCAATGTCGATTCGAGCTTCAAATGTGGTATAACGACATACAAACTATGAACTGAGAAGCTCCAGGAGGGTTCAAACTTCAAACTTAACATGATACATCATCTAAATCAATAATTAAGAAGCTCGGTGTCGATTCGAACTTCAAATATGGTATTACGACATAAAAACTATGAACCAAGAAGCTTTGGGAGGGTTCTGACTTCAAACGTAGCATGATATATCATTGAAATCGATAAATATGAAGCTCATAGTCGATTGGAACTTCAAATATGGTATAACGGCATAGAAACTATAAACCAATAAGCTATGGGAGGGTTCTGACTTCAAACGTATCATGATATATCATTGAAATCGATAAATATGAAGCTCATAGTCGATTCGAACTTCAAATATGGTATAACGACATAGAAAATATGAACCAAGAAGCTATGGGAGGGTTAAGACTTAAAACTAATTAGCATGATACATCATAGAAATCGATAAACATGAAGCTCAGCGTCGATTCGAACTTCAAACTTGGTATAATGGCATATAATCTATGGACCACGAAGCTCTGAGCGGGTTCTGACTTCAAACTTAGCATGATACATCATCGAAAATTGATGAATATGAAGCTTAGTGTCGATTCGAACTTCAAATGTGGTATAACAACATACAAACTATGAACCAAGAAGCTCGAAGAGGGTTCTGACTTCAAACTTAGCATGATACATCATCAAAATCGATAAGTATGAAGCTCAATGTCGATTCGAACTTCAAACTTGGTATAATAGCATACAATCTATGAGCCAAGAAGCTCTGAGAGGGTTCTTAATTCAAACTTAGCATGATACATCATCGAAATTGACTACACTAAGTCAGAAACTTGGTAAGAACGACAAATTCATCCATTTACAGGTAAGATTCTTTCGAAATATTCTACGAAACCTTAAACAAACCTTATTTCGCATATTGTATGCAAATCGAGCTCAGAGATCGAAACACAGCGCGAGTTGACTATTATAAGTCGAAACTTGGTAAGAACGAATAAACCATCCATTTACGAGTAAGATTCCTTGAAATATTCTACGAAACCATAAAAAAAACTATTTCGCATATTGTATGCATACCGGTGCTCCGAGATCGAAACCTGGCCGCGAGTTGACTACTCTAAGTCAGAAACTTGGTAAGAACGACAAATTCATCCATTTACAGGTAAGATTCCTTCGAGATATTCTACGAAACCTTAAACAAACCTTATTTATGCATAATCTATGCATACGATGCTCCGAGATCGAAACCTGGCCGCGAGTTGACTACTCTAAATTAGAAACTTGGTAAGAACGACGAATACATCCATTTACGAGTAAGATTTCTTGAGATATTCTACGAAACCATAAAAAACCCTATTTCTGCATATTGTATGCGTGCAGGATCCGAGATCGAAACCTGGCCGTGAGTTGACTACTCTAATCCATCCATTTACAGCTAAGATTTCTTCTAGATATTCTACGAAACCTTAAACAAACCCTATTTCTGCATAAATGTATGCATACCAAGTTCTTAAATCGAAACCTCGCCGCGAGTTGACTACTCTAAGTCGAAACTTGGTAAGAAAGAAGAAACCATCCATTTACAGGTAAGATTCCTTCAAATATTCTCACGAAACCTTAAACAAGCTTTATTTCCGTATATTGTATGCATACCGGTCTCCAAGATCGAAACCTGGCCGCGAGTTGACTACTCTAAGTCAAAAAATTGGTAAAAATAACGAATCCATCCATTTACAGGTAAGATTCCTTCGGTATATTCTACGAAACCTTAAACAAACCTTATTTCTGCATATTCTATGTATACAATGCTCCGAGATCGAAACCTTGCCGCGAGTTGACTACTCTAAGTCGAAACTTGGTAAGAACGACGAATCCATCCATTTACAAAAGATTCCTTCGAGATATTCTACGAAACCTTAAACAAACCTTATTTATGCATATTCTATGCATACCATGCTCCGACATCGAAACCTGGCCGCGAGTCGACTACTCTAAATCAGAAACTTGGTAAGAACGACGAATCCATCCATTTACAGGTAAGATTTCTTCGAGATATTCTACGAAACCTTAAAAAACCCCATTTCTGCATATTGTATGCGTACAAGGATCCGAGATCGAAACATGGCCGTGAGTTGACTACTCTAATTCAGAAATTCGGTAAGAACGACGAATCCATCCATTTACAGGTAAGATTTCTTCTAGATATTCTACGAAACCTTAAACAAACCCTATTTCTGCATAAATGTATGCATACCAAGCTCTTAAATCGAAACCTGGCCGCGAGTTGACTACTCTAAGTCAGAAACTTGGTAAGAACAAAGAAACCATCCATTTATAGGTAAGATTCCTTCGAAATATTCTACGAAACCTTAAACAAACCTTATTTCTGTATTTTGTATGCATACCGGGCTCCAAGATCGAAACCTGGCGCGAGTTGACTATTCTAAGTCAAAAAATTGGTAAAAATAACGAATCCATCCATTTACAGGTAAGATTCCTTCGGTATATTCTTCGAAACCTTAAACAAACCTTATTTATGCATATTATATGTATACAATGCTCCGAGATCGAAACCTGGCCGCGAGTTGACTACTCTAAGTCAGAAACTTGGTAAGAACGAAGAATCCATCCTTTTACAGGTAAGATTCCTTCGAGATATTCTACGAAACCTTAAACAAACCTTATATATGCATATTCATGCATACCATGCTCCGAGATCGAAACCTGGCCGCAAGTTGACTACTCTAAATAAGAAACTTGGTAAGAACGACGAATCCATCCATTTACAGGTAAGATTTCTTCGAGATATTCTACGAAACCTCAAAAAAAAACCCTATTTCTGCATATTGTATGCGTACCAGGATCCGAGATCGAAACCTGGCCGTGAGTTGACTACTCTAATTCAGAAATCTCGGTAAGAATGCACGAATCCATCCATTTACAGTGGATTTCTTCTAGATATTCTACAAACCGTAAACAAACCCTATTTCTGCATAAATGTATGCATACCAAGTTCTTAAATCGAAACCTGGCCGCGAGTTGACTACTCTAAGTCAGAAACTTGGTAAGAACGAAGAAACCATCCATTTACAGGTAAGATTCCTTCGAAATATTCTACGAAACCTTAAACAAACCTTATTTCTGTATATTGTATGCATACCGGGATCCAAGATCGATACCTGGCCGCGAGTTGACTACTCTAAGTCAAAAAATTGGTAAATATAACGAATCCATCCATTTACAGGTAAGTATCCTTCGGTATATTCTTCGAAACCTTAAACAAACCTTATTTCTGCATATTATATGTATACAATGCTCCGAGATCGAAATCTGGGCGCGAGTTGACTACTCTAAGTCAGAAACTTGGTAAGAATGACGAATCCATCCATTTACAGTTATGATTCCTTCGAGATATTCTACGAAACCTTAAACAAACCTTATTTATGCATATTCTATGCATACCATGCTCCGAGATCGAAACCTGGCCGCGAGTTGACTACTCTAAATCGAAACTTGGTAAGAACAGCGAATCCATCCATTTACGGGTAAGATTTCTTCGAGATATTCTACGAAACCTTAAAAATCCTATTTCGCATATTGTATGCGTATTCGGATCCGAGATCGAAACCTCGGCCGTGAGTTGACTACTCTAATTCAGAAATTCGGTAAGAACGACAAATCCATCCATTTACAGGTAAGATTTCTTCTAGATATTCTATGAAACCTTAAACAAACCCTATTTCTGCATAAATGTATGCATACCAAGTTCTTAAATCGAAACCTGGCCGCGAGTTGACTACTCTAAGTCGAAACTTGGTAAGAACGAAGAAACCATCCATTTACGAGTAAGATTCCTTCAAATATTCTACGAAACCTTAAACAAACCTTATTTCTATATATTGTATGCATGCCGGGCTCCAAGATCGATACTTGGCCGCGAGTTGACTACTCTAAGTCAAAAAATTGGTAAAAATAACGAATCCATCCATTTACATGTAAGATTCCTTCGGTATATTCTTCGAAACCTTAAACAAACCTTATTTCTGCATATTATATGTATACAATGCTCCGAGATCGAAACCTGGGCGCGAGTTGACTACTCTAAGTCAGAAACTTGGTAAGAACGACGAATCCATCCATTTACAGGTAAGATTCCTTCGAGATATTCTACGAAACCTTAAACAAACCTTATTTATGCATATTCTATGCATACCATGCTCCGAGATCGAAACCTGGACGCGAGTTGACTACTCTAAATCAGAAACTTGGTAAGAACGGCGAATCCATCCATTTACAGGTAAGAAATATATCCGAATTGGATAAGAAATATATCAGAATTGAACATCCCAGGTTCGAAAATTACCATAGTAAAATGACCATATTACCCTTACTGTAAATAAAGGTAATAAATATTACGGAGATTGTGTAAATTACTAAACTATCCTTATCTGAAATAAGTAAAGTAAATATTAAAGATAGTAAAAATGATCATATTACCCTTCATGGAAATTTGTGCAATAAATATTATGGAGATTGTGAAAGTGACCTGACTACCCTTATAAAAAAAAGTAAAGTAAATATTACTGCTTGTGAAAATGACCATATTACCCTTCTTAGAAATTAATGCAATAAATATTATGAAGACTATGAAAATGACCAGATTACGCTTATCGGAAAATAAGTAAACTAAATATTATAAATTGTTAAAATCACCTTATTACCCTTACTAGAAATAAAGGTAATAAATATTATGGAGACTATGAAAATTACCAGACTACCCTTATCTGAAATGAGTAAAGTAAATATTACATATAGTGAAAAATGTATGTAATTATTTACGAGAAGGCGTGTATGTGATTGTTTACGAGAGAAGGCTTCGTGTTGTTTGCGGCTCAGTCACCTGAGCATTATTTTTGAGCATTACATTTTGTTTTACAACTCTTATGAAGGGTTGTCATAAAGTTAGTGTATTAAAGAACCACAAACTTGACAAAATATGTAATAGTGTAGGTATGGTTAGTGGTGTAGACTTCCATACAGGGAGGTTGAGGATCAAATCCCCCATCCTCATTTCTTCTAATGTTCTATATTTTTACTTCAACAACACTTATAAGTGTTGTTATACATTTTTATTAAAAAAAGAAAAAAAAAGCCAAAACTTATGAACGGTAAGGATGGTTGATGAGCTAGACGTCCATGCGGTAGATTCATGTTCGAATCTCCCTATAACCTCATTTTTCCAACATTATATATTTTTACTTCAACAACACTTATAAGTGTTGTTGTAGGTTTCTATTTAAAAAAAATAAAAAAAATCAAAACTTGTGAACTGAAAGGGTGGTTGATGAGCTAGACTTCCATGCGGTAGGTTCATGTTCGAATCTCCCCTCTAACATTTTTTCATTATCATATTTTTGTTTCTTCAACAACACTTGTCATAATTGTGATAGGCTAAGTCACTACATATATGGAACAGTTGTTATAGCTAAATGTCGTCACAATTGTTTTGCTTAAGGAGTTGTCGTTTGTTTCCTTAGCGCAACCCCTTGTTTCCTAAGGGCTGGCAGTGATGATACACGACAACTCTTCCTTTGAAACCAGTTGTAAAACATAGGACTTTCTACGATGTTTAGAAAAGTGTTGTAAATCTCTAGTTGTAGATGTATATTTTTTCTATAGTGCTAATACCAAAAACTCATATGTATACTATATACACAACTTATGAGAAATAAATTGATAATAGTATAATCGTGACTCACATATGGGATTAATTGTCATCATCCTTTTATGATTATTTGATCAAGCAACCCAAAAGGTTAGATATGAAATTCGCTAAATCAAAAGTCACAAAATCATAAAATCATAAAAAGGTAACCGAAATGAGACCTAATTATCTCATATAACGATGACAACATGGAGCTACATTCATTTGATCAAGAACGTTTAGCACAATATTCTCTAATGTCCCGAGTATTGAAACTTATCATTCGAGTGTCATCATTGTGACTATCTTTTGATACCTTCCCCGTTTGTCTTTAGAAAAGACTTTGGACACCATTTAGAAATGGGTTTTACAGAGCAGACTTTGTTCTTCCTATTATTTCCTCTTGAAATCCAAGATGAATCTCTTGAGGAAACATTAGGTAATCGAAATGTTGAAAACTCGAGAGTTAGTCTTTTTCCAATTTGGAATATCGGATCTTGTCTTTACAAATTTATCTCTCCTTTTATTGATTGAGCGATAATGAGAAAACTTTGTAGAAGCCTGATAAGAAAACTTTGAACTACCATTACAATAATTCTTTTGCTCATTTTAAGGACAATGATGTCCTGATTTAGCCAGAGAAGCATTATTGAGTTTAGCCAATTTTTTGGAAACACGTGCATCTATGGCTTTCTCATTCCTTTTACGGAATCTGCACCCCCTTTCCAAGTGTCCTTATTTCCACAATAAGAGCAATGCTTAGTAACACACGAAACATGAGGCTTAGTGTTACCTTGTCGTGGATTCTCTTTCATTGGAGTTTGACGGATTTTACGTTTTCCGTCTTTTGATGAAGATGAAGGTGTTACAGATTTTTCTTTTATGGAAGAGCAATCTCTTGTTGCACCTTTTGAAGTAATTTCTTCAAATAGAGTCTTTAGGTTTTACAAACTTTGTCTCTGTTTAGTATTCAAAGTTTGTTTACCTTTGTAGCCCAATCCTCGCATGTCATGAGGAACTCTAGTTGACTTCAACATTGAGTCAAGTTGTTTTGTGCTACTATCGAACTTTTTCAAGTCCGCTTTTAGACCCATATTCTCTTTTTCCAATGTTTTTATTTTTTCGAGAGCATTATCTAGATCAACCTTAAATTTATAAATTTGAACTTTATAATCTAAAGAAATTTCAGATTCGGTAGAATTACTTATCTCAGTGTTATTTAGGTTTTCCAACTTTGTATGTAGTTTCCTTTCTCGATCATGACTTTCTTCGATTTGCTCTCTGTAACTTCTCATGGCTCCAAGATAATCTCGCTCATTACTGATAATCTCTATATCCTTATACAGATCATCAAGTTCCTTTTTCAATCTTTCATTCTCTTCACGAAGATCATAGTCGAGTGCCTTTGGCTCTGGAGCTTCTCGATCATCACCTTTTTGTTTTCTATATTCTTCCAAGACTTCAAGATAAGTTTGACCATTGCTTACACGTTCTATATCCTTATATAGAATATCAAGTTCCCTTTTGAGACTTTCATTTTCTTTGCAAATTTTATCACATTCAAGTGCCTTTGACTCTAAAGTTACTTCAGTATCCTTTTCAGGTGCGCATTCGACGGTTGCATGAAAAGCTTTGTTCTCTTGTTCCTTGGAACAATTAGAGCTATCACAATTATTTTGTTCTCTATTCTCTGCACATTTCTGTGATTTTTTGAGAAGGAGAAGAACTCATTTTCTTTTGTCTTAATAACTTTCTAAATTGTCGTGCAGTCATATCAACACTACAATTCTCAGTTTTTGTATCCGAAGAACAAGTCTTAGTTACAACTTTAAGGGTAATACCCTCTTCATTCTTGAATTGGTTTTCAAGGTCAAAGATCTTTAATTTACCAACTAGAGCCCTTCTAGATAGTGTGGAAAGATCATTTGTTTCCATGATTGCATGCTTTTTAGATCCGTATCTTGTTGGTAAAGACCTTAGAGTTTTACACATAATATCTTTATCTGAAGGGTTAATTGGTGTTTGATACCTACATTTTGTCCGATCTTAGTGTTTGGTCTAACATTTGTCCAACTTAGTGGTTGGTACTTGGAATTCACGTTAACTGTCTTTGACCGTTTTTGACCATACAATAAATATTTTTATTTTAGAAATGATATTCAATTTACAATTATATCCTGAAATAGACCTAGGATCCAACGGCTTTCGTGAAACCATTTAACCTATGGTTAGAGATCGTATTAGCCCTAACTCTATATTCTCGGGATATCCTCATACAAATCCCAACGTTTCTACTTTGCTTGGCAAACATACAAAGTTTGGATTTTCCAAGGTAGACGGACAAATCGGTTTGTCCGTTCTTGTTTCATAGTTTTCTTTCATGTTTACCCTTCCACTATAGTTAGAAACTCAACCGTAGTTAGTCGAAAATTGGGATTTGGAAAATGGGTTTGTTCAAAACACCGAATGGAAAATGGATTGTATATACAGAAGGTAGGTTTTTCCTAATAACTTAGCCTTGTTTACCTCCTCTAGCAAGAGAAATCGTGGATCAGTGGGTCTACCCTTTTCCATGCCATCTGAAAGGTTATATTTTGTTGTGTTCGCTGACCCAGCACATGCATAAGACTAGTTATGGATAGGCATATAATAGATGGTAAAATGATATTCTGCATACAAATTTGTGTATCAAGTTTTAACTGTTAAAAAACCAATTTTCATTTCTTAATTATTGGGTGTATGAATTATAGTAAACTACATTATCAACTTTTTACTTTTGAAAGATGTGGATACATTTTTATTTATATGTTTGACTATAAATTTCTCAACTCCAGAATCGATATGTTCAAATACATATTGAATATGAATAATTCTTAAGTCCGGAGAAAGCTCGGCGCATGCTTGCATTTCAGTTAGTTCCGGATATGAAATGCCAAGCCTGGTGAAACAGAATTCAACAACACCAAATGTACCATGGTTAATTTTACCATCCTCTCTTTACGATAATAAATGTGGCACTAAAACAAAATTGATGAGACGTCAAACCTGCAACCACAGAAACCAAGCATAGGATTTATTTCTGAGAGTTTCCCCACCTTTGAGATAGCTTCATCTTGGGCCACACCAGTGTCGTTAGCTAGATGATCAACAATTTCTTCAATATCTTCTTCTGGCAGAAATTTATGGAGCGGTGGGTCTAACAACCGGACCGTCACGGGAGGACCTGCATATCCATTAATTTGAAGTTAGAAATGACCATAACGTAGATAGAAAGTGTTCATCTTGAAGTAAACCACCAATAAATTTCATGAAAGCACAATGTTAATGAGAATACCACCCATAGCATGGAAGATTCCATCAAAGTAAGATCATTAGTAGGGAAAAAGCAAGTCCAACGCCAATTTCTTTGTTCTAGTGTTCCCACCATTATCATCTGTCTAACAGCCTTCAACCTATCATCCGAAGCAAAGAACTATTACACCACAAAAGAATCTAGTGAATCAAAAAGGTTCTTAAAACATTTTTTTTTGATCGGTATGAACTAGATTGTTTTTTTCTTTTCTTTAAGATGTATTTAAGATGATGAACAAAAATGCCCCATTTACCATGTGCTCTGTCTTACAAAGACCAATTCCCTGAGAACCATTATTTCTTGCTGTCAATGTACCTTTAGGAGTGTCTGCATTGGCCATAACCAACAGATCAACCACATTGGTCAAATTTTACTTAAAAATGGATATAATTTCCTTTTGAAAATTCTGAACTAGATTAGTTTTTAGCAATGACATACCTTGAGAAGCCTAACCTCATCAGCTTCAAATCCCACCCTAAATCTAACCCATTTTTTTAACGTTACTGTCTGCCTCAATTACCTGTTTTAATTTATACGACCGCCAAAATCAGTTACCCATTATAATTTATAGTATAATACCTTGGAAAATAAGGTACATGTTTTAATTTATATGACCGTGTTACTGAGGTTACCCATTATAATTTATAGTACCCTGGAAAATAAGGTACTTGTTTTAATTTATATCGGCATAAACACTTAAACCATCTCATCAACAATAGCTCTTATATACACTTGACTGTAGTCTCCAATTGTGATTTCAAAAGAATACAAACTAGAATCATGCTCAGTTTAAGGAACATTATCTTACTGGTGACGTATGTAATTCAAACATCACTCCTTTAGGCCAAGGAGGAGGAAAGGCTTCAGTCATATCATGAGGAATATGAAGACCATGGAACTTCAACATACCCTAGAAAAAAAATAAAAGCCCCTAAATGTTGAGTATTCACTGGTGAAAATCAAGTTATGAAATGAAAGAAGTCAGTCTATGCTAAGTAAAAATTTATGGTTGTATTGATTGTGGTTTGACAAAATAAACGGAAAAGGCATAATACCAATTTGACCACCATTGTTCACTTGCTAACAATCCCGGCACCTACGGTTGCAAATTTCAATTTTGGTCCTCTATAATGCTCAGGTGCTGGCGGAAATAAACCCTTTGAGCTGACAATGCAAAAGAAATAGCCATCTAAGTAATTTGATATCTCTACAGTCTACACAGGAAGAGAAATTCTAGAGAATCATATGTTTGCTCAACTGAATAAAATTTTGCATATGTTTGGTGATATGCCTAATTCCAACAAAAATGAAACATGACAAACTTACTGGACATTCCTAGACGCCTAAAGCATAATTGATACAACAATGCACATTTTAATTTATCATTAATTCAGGATAAATTCCAGTTTATTGCCTCAATTCAGCTAGTTTCTAAACATTTTAATTTACCAAATCATCTAAAACATAAGAAAATTAACAAGATTTGTTTAAATTTAGCATCATATATCTAATAGGAATATAAACTCGATTAAAAACAACAGGAACAACAACAAAAAAGAACCTTTAATTGCAACTTACCCAATGGAGCTTCATAAAGTTTCTCAAATGCTAAGGCTGCAAACCATCTTTATAAGTTTCATCTGCCATTTAGCACAGATTAATAATTCAATCAAAACAACAAAAGTAAAGTAATAAGGTCAATCACTAACTAAAATCACACCATAATAAGTAGATTAATAATATACCACAAGTCTATAACATAAATTCAGAGATGTCATTCTTTTATCCCCGTCTCATTGAAAACCTGAATTAGGATAAGAAAATACATAACTATAGAAATCATAAAGCATACACAGACTTTCATATAAATATAATCCCATTATAAAACTAGAATATTATATTCAGGTCACCTGTAATCGAATTCCCATCCTTCGCATCAAAGTTATGACTGCTGCGTAAGGAAAAGAAGAAGAAAAACGAGGGAGAATCAAGAAGAAAAGAGGAGAACGGGTATGAACTTTGCCTGTTTGCCAGTTCCAGCTTTGGTTAGGTTAAGCACTTAAAGGACTACAATGTCATTTCTTATCGATTCAGTGCCAACCAGGTTTGAACGAGTAGACTCTGTCCGTCAAACTGGGATGACTGAAACTTAAGTTGGTTAGAAAGGAAAACTCAAAGCCTAGGATTTCTACGAGGATTGCTCTTTATTCTTCCTCCACGTCTAACCCTAAAACTGTTTTTCTTCTTCCTCCATTACAAACTGCAACTTCTTCTTCCCCTTTACGTGAAATCCAGTTGCTTGGTGGATTTTTTTAAAGATTTTTTTCATAAAAAAAAAATCTCAACAACAACACATTAGTTTAGTGAATCAAATCAAAACCCCTGAACCCCCAATTTCTTAATCAAACAGACCCTAGCTTTCTAAACCAAATCAAAAACCCAATTCCAAGATCTGAATCAAACAACAACCTTATTTATTACATCAAATCAAAACCCCAATTTCTAAATCGAAACCCAAATTTCAGAACCAAAACCCTAATTTCACTAAATGGAAAACCCAGTTTCTGTTCGTGATTTTTTTTCAACTGGTGGAGCGGTAGCGACGCTAAGGAAGAAAATCAAGATGGAGAATTTGAATGAATAAACATTTTTGTCTAATATGCTTGTTTTTCATTAATGGGTTTCTTTGTTATGATTGAGAGGTGTTGATTACTGAAAGGGATTATTTTTTTGCTTGTGTTCTTCAAAATTGTTGTGGTTGAAGTTCGATTGATTTTCTTTTTATTGATTTTGATTTTTTGATAGTTGTTTTGATTGATAAATGGATTGAAATGGGATTTGATCAGTTTGCAGGAAGATTTGGTTTTCTAGATGAGGTTCTGGTAGGTAAAATGGTGGTGGTGGTGGTGGTGTAAGTTCGTTGGAAGATGGAAGAGAGAATGAGGATGGGGAGTTGGGTTTGTTTAAGCGTGTAAATATGTTCATGTGCAGTCAACTTATTTCACTCCAAGTGAAGGGTGCAATAGTAATTGCATAAATATTTAGATTATAAATTTAATTATAATAATACTTAACTGAGTCAATGGAAGTCAACGTGAATTCCAAGTACTAACCCCTAACTTGGAAAAATGTTAGACCAAACACTAATGTTGGACAAAACCTAAGTACCAAAAACCAAATAACCCTTATCTGAAATAGCTTTTCCTAAGGCATAAAAGGCATTCACTATTTTAGAAAGTTTTTGATCAAACTCATCAAAGGTATCGTCTTCATCCATACGAAGGTTTTCCCATTTAGAAGATAAGGTTTGAAGCCTAGCTTCTTTTTCAGAGGAATTCCGTTCAAATACGATATTAAGAATATCCCAAGCCTCCTTTGATGTTTTACACCTGGTTACATGATGATGGAGGTCTCGAGTTACAACATGGATAATGGCGTTCAATCCATAGGAATTTTGCTTCATTATTGAATTCATTAAATTCCTTTAGTCTAAACTCAGTGGTTGAGTTGTTGACCAGTACTTTTGGGTGTTCATACCCATCAATAACTAAAACCCAAGTGTTAAAGTCATGAGATTGAAGAAAAGACTGCATAGCCATTTTCCACCATAGATAGTTTGAGCCATCAAGCCCTGGAGGTACATTAACTGAATCAACCATTTGATTCAAAATTTATATGTTGGATCACGCCAAACACATATTGTTAGATCTTTTAGTGTTTGCCTGCTCTGATACCAATTGAAAAGACGAGGGTACCCAAATATACCTCAATCTAAAACTTTTCCACCTATAAGTCCTTTATCTGAAAGTGATTGTCTATGGATTGAGTCGAGACAATACAACAAATCGGTTCACACTTCGTGTGATCGTCTATGGATACGAGATCGAGACAATACAACAACGAAATATGTTTACATGATAAAAGGTTCGGACTTAACCAAACACAATAGGATTACTTATCAAGTAAATAGGAATTAACATTTGTGTGATTTACTTTAAATTATAATTACGGAAAATAAAAGTAAACGACACAGCAAGATTTTGTTAACGAGGAAACCGCAAATGCAGAAAAACCCCGGGACCTTTTCCAAAATTGAATACTCTCAAGATTAAACCGCTATACAAAATCAAACCAACTTCGTATAGTTGAGACCAAGCAACTAAACCTATAGTTAACCTAGTTCCGTCAGTATTCCCACGCCTCCGATCTGTAATAAGTCACGTACTTGGAACAATTCCTTTGGTTCGTATTCCAAACATTAAAGGAACAAAAAATCTGTTTGGTATCAACTCTTTTCAACCAAGTGATGTGAGTTCGACAAAGGCTCTTCTGTTTATCTCAATAAACTCCTTTGTCAGGTTCTTAGATCTATCTTATTATCAACTACCAAAGTAATTGTTAAGATTTTTCAATCAATACTTTTAATCACAAAGAATTGTATTGATGCTGATCTACACAACTAATCAATCTAATCTACCACAAGGATAAATCGATTATAGTTTGATCCACTTTTACCGAAACAAGTATTGTACACACCAAAGATTATGAACCCAAATTAGAAATCTTCAAAGTCTTCTTTGTCTTCAAATCTTCTTAGATCTTAAATAAACACCTGCACACAATCAACTTCAATCTCTTGTGATCAATCATGCACAAAACGGAGTCTGTTAACAATGGATTATCACAAGACGTCTTTAGATATACAAACAATCTAAAGATCCCCGTCGAAACTTCGATCTAGTTTGAGTGAATCTTATATCTGAAGAGAAGATTCTCAAGCATAAACAAACTAGGTACAATCAAATTTCAACCACCGTTAGTCAATCAAATCAATCGAAAACAAAAGATAAACCACAATTATCTAGTTTCCCACCAACGGTACTAATAGAGCTTCTCAATCCCAAAGAAGTCTTTAAACTGAGCGGCCGTAAGAGATTTTGCCTAATTAGGTTACTCTCCTCTCCGAATAGGCGGCTTCACTAGTAGCAGCACAACTTAGATAGTTTGTTATACGAGGATTAGTTTGCTCGAAATGCAAACTTTCATATTTATAGACCAAGGAAGTTTGGACACCAAGGAATTTCCAAAACCGAAAATATTCTCAAGATATGCAATATATTCCAAAATTCGGTTTCCATAATTCCTAGAAATGCTTTGTCCAAATAATGACCGAAGATCTCTTAGAAAATCTCCAACTAGTAAATGCTCATTACTAATTTTCATTTTCCAAAAATAAAATTAAAAACCTTAAATAAAATATTCTCAATTTATTTTATTCGATCCGGGATTTTCTTCCTTTAGCTATTAAGGAATAACTTTGAACAATTAAAGATTAGCGTTACTGCACATGTTCAAAGTATGTCGACATCCTTACTTTGCAAGTCCTCTTTCATACTTACAATCTTGAAACCGATTTGCCACACTTCCAAACAAGTTTAGAATTGGTTCATTCAACTTTCAAGAACTACGTGATTGATCAAGAACACTCAATCACCAAACATGGATTTCACGGTTCTACCAAAACAAGTTTCGGTTCTACCTCCATGTGAGTACTTTTCATAGTCACGCTAGTTACCAAAATTTGGTTGAATAGGTACTAGGATCGGTTCCCGCATATATATGCTCTCTAACTTGTACTATGTCCATATGCTCTCTTGTTGCAACTCGATTCCCTTTGTACTTCTTACTAGGATCGATTCCCATTTACACATTGTCCAAATAGGATATTTTATACACCTTTTTATTGGCATTTTACCCCTTTATCCCAGCCTTTGTTTTCAAGAATAAATATTTGTTTTAATTAATTTTGTATTTTTAGGTACGTGTTGCATCTATGTCCAAAGCCCGCGCGAGGAACCCAACAAAGAAGACATGGGCTTCCCTTCATTCCGAGCCGTTGAGATTTCGATCTTCTACAAACTAGCATCGATGTTCGATGCTTATCACACCAAAACCGCTTACCATTCTCGTCCGTTCGGATCTTCCCAGCCAAATCCAATGGATCATACCATTTGATTCCCTAACCCTTTGTGATCTTCTGCTCGCAGGTTCCATCTCCTGCACATCTTACTTAGCTAGGATAATTTAGAGATAGATGAGAACTAGATTCCCAACCCATGCATGGCGACTCGGCCCAGAGTCGGTCATATGGGTTTGACTTTGCATTTAATAACACAAAATCGATCATACCATCAATTTCCGGGTGTGTTGAAACCCCTGCTTATGCTAAGATTGCTCAAGTTCTTGATTTATGGTTTAATTGAATTGCTAGTTGAGTATATGACATGGAGTGTCTAATAAAAAAATTAGTCAAAACATTAACATGGTGTTCCAATACAAAATAGAACTTGATTAGGAAATGCCTTAGCATAGCCTTTGTTTAGAATAGTTTTACCAAGAACATAAACAAGTCATGAGCGGTTATACTAATCACACATATTGGTAGTCTCAAAAGATAAAAGTCATACCAATGAATAACAATAACAATAATCACACATATTGGTAGTTCAAAAGATATCTGGAATAACAATACCAATAGTGCTTGGCGATTTCCCTTTCGATTCACAAAACAATTTTATGAATTAACTTCCTTAAAACAAATGTAAAACATTGTTTCCTAGGATGAAATCTTCACCTTATACCCATACATAATCACAATAGCATTCAAACAATTATGTCGATGTCTTATCTACAAAGTTTAATGGTTAAGCAACAAACCTCGTATTGTATTCCTTAATACTATGTCTAACTAGAGTATAATCATTCATGCTTCACAGTTTTGTTTTCAATATGCATTACTTGAAAGATACGTTAGGGAATGAAACAGTTCATGTCAAATATCACTAACCTCAAGTGGAAGGATGATGTTGTCGTTGTAGCTCCTTACTTCTTCACTTCTTCAAGTCTTCGCAATACTTGTAATGTCTCATATCCTAATACTTTCAAGCTAACCAATACGAAGTTGACTCTAGTACATAATCAAGCGACTCTTAAAATGAGTTTTGGCTCACTAAAATATGACAACCAAACTTGACATACCAATGCTTGGTGGGTTCAACCGAGCTATGCTCTAACAATTTTATATTTCTATCACCTATCTTTAGTTCATCATCCTTACCTCTTTGCTTCCAATAATATTCTTCCACATCATACCAATAGTTTAAGCTATTCTGCAATCTAACAAATTCAGAGTCTAAAAGATTAGTATTGTGCGCATTCAAAATATCAATTTGAGCCTTCATCTTACTGATTTATGTACCAATAACACCAAAATATGTATAACTCTAGTTTCCAAGAATCTGTTTAATGTGAAAAAAATGTATTAGGCAACTTAAAAGCAACAAAACCCTGAGTATTAACATTCCAATTATTGGCAATAATATCCTTACAAGATGGTACTCTAAACCATATTTTGTTTAGTCTAAATGGTTTATGGGTCTTGAAATTTATTATAGTTGTAGAAAGCATAATAGAACAATGATCACTAGCTAATGATAAGTTATAGCAATTGGGAAATTGTTTAGCCAATTTAAGTCATTCTTGCTCTATCCAAATTTTTCTAGAATGAGTTCATGTCCTTATCTTCTATTGGTCCAAAGTAAATGGGTTGCCTATGAAATTAATATCATATAAACCGTTACTACCAAACCTATCATTAAAAATATCCACATGAGACTGGCTAACTGGATTGCCCCCTTATTTTTCATCTTGAGTTAGATTAAAATTAAGATTACCTATAACAATCCAAGGCAAGTTGAGTTGAGTAGCAATATTTTGCGTAAAGTCCCATTGGTTTTTCCTAACAAAGTCATCTAGAGAACCATAAACAAAATGGAACAAGGAATAATCTATGCTAACATCAATTCTAATTTTACACTGAATGGTATTAATCTTAGAATTTATGATATTAAGGTCAATTTCATCCAATGTAGTCAATCTCGGCCGAAAATCTGGCGAAATTTTTGGTTTTGCCGTAAGAATGAACGGATTTTAGAATTTTACTTAGACGAGATTTTAATGGAATCTTGTTTATCTCGGCCGAGATAAGTCCGAGACTTTGACGGAAATCTCGTTATGGAATTAAAAATATCCCAGCAAAAATTTTTTTCGTCTTAAAATCATTCGAAACCAATGTTAACAAGTCAAATTAAGAAAATCAAAGCAGTTTATATATGTAGAATTCATTTACAAACAAGAATTAAAAGTCCTTAATTGATTGAGAGAAGAAAAGAATTTGTAGTTCTACTTTTATCCGTGAAATTAGTGTCGAGAAGAAGAAACACAAATCTCTTTAAAATACTAACCAAAGAATAAAGGAATTTGTTTTTGGCGGTGGATATGGTGATGAGATTTAAACACATACAGATGATACAGTGGTGTTTGGGAATGACAAGAGATCAAAACTTGCACCAATTTTGATCGGTTTGGGGGATGGAGAGTTTGATGGACTAAAAAAATATTTTCTCCTCTTGCACTCACGCGTGAGTGGAGATGTGAAGCTGCAAATCCTCTTTTGAGGACGCAGTTGGATGAAAATTTCAAGGTTAAGTTATGTTCTATATTCCCCTATAGATTTTAATAGTATTGTATGTCAGAACAAAATTTTGGGTCACTTTATCTTGTATCCCTGTATACAGGTTGGGGATAAGTAAACAACTAATTTTTTGCATTCATTTTATAAGTTTGCATTGGAGCTAGTGTAACTAATATATGATAGATCAAAATATGTTATTTCCGGTATTTGCCTTGCATAGATGTATGGTTCATTATAGTGGGACCCAAAGATTTTTAATTGCATGGAATAATTCTTGAAAATTGATGTGATTTTTATGTTGTTGTAGAAATTGGTAGTAAAAGTTCGTTCAACTCGGGCTTGTAAAGGTTTGATTTAAGAAAACACTAAAAATAAAGAAAATATATATACAAGGTTGTCACAAATATCGAGAGGTACTGACACTCAGGATTCCACCAATTCTTATATTCATGTGGTTCAACTAATAATTCTAGACATTCATAATTGACTCTAATTATTGCCGAAAGTAGATTTTGAAAGTAGTGATTGTATATCTGAAGCATGAGACATCAAAACACTTAAGAAAGCATGACCCATCAATTGAAATCACAATCACTCAATAAAAATCATATATCAATTAAAAATCAATGCAATAAGTCATAAATGAAATAATAGAATTACCACACGCGTGAAGAATGGCTTCCTCCATCATCCCAGTATGGGGGTTTAGCTCCTCATATTAATCACTTGTTCAAAATATTGGTTCATAGCTCAAAAGTTGATTAAAAGAGAGGAAAAGTACAAAGCAGCGGGTTTGTAACAAATATAATTGTTACAAAGCCCACTGTTACAGAGGAACCCTAACAGAACCGTTGCGAATTCGATTAATTGTTGGAAAAATTATTACAAAAGGTTTGAATTTGAAAGTAAATACCACAGTATTAATGACTGTCCTCTGTATCTGTGACTGATATCTGCAGTATTATGTTCTTCAGCTCCTTCCTTTTGCTCGTGTTTCTTTTTTTTGCTGATGATCAAAATCGTCTCTGCAACTCTTCAAACTTCTCTGTAACTACCCCAAAGTCTCGACACCACTTCTATTATGTCCCAGCAGCATATATATACGCCAGAGCACCGATTAAACCCGATTAAATCTCCATTTTTCTTCCCTTTATTTTCTCTTCAAGTCACGTGAATAACTCCTCTGAATTTTATTTACGCGTATCCAGCTGCCGAAACCTTCCAATAATATCTCCAGAACAAATCCTAGGTGATTGTATTCTGCACGTAACTTCCAAAAATACACCAAACAGTTTCGTGATATAACACTCCCTGTTTCGTTGAGAACCGATTATCCAGCCCAAATCAATCCATTAAATCACTTACGCCAGTCCTGTTTATACCACTAGAGTCCATCCCAACCTAAATATACGATTGAGTCTCGTTGGAAAACTTGCTGATTCGATCCAGAAATATAGCAGGTAAAACCAAATATTTTCCCGCCAAAACATTTCAAAAGGGGAAGAAGATATGTGCCCCTTATCCGTCTATGGGATGCCTTTAATACTTGGGGTGTCCTGGGGTGTAAATAGCAATTAGGGTACCCCTTATCAATGAAGTACCCCTTAGTAATTGAGATGCCCCTTATCCAAATCTTGGGTCCATTTAGCACTTTTTCTCCAACGAGCGCAAATACCACTTTTGGAGTCAATTTTGCCGCAAAAGTTTATTTATCCAAAAACACCTACAAAAACATAAAAAGCCAAAATAAGTACAAAATGAGCACTAAAAAAAATACAAAATTAAGATCAAAATAGACACATAAATGCGTCTATCAAAAATTCTCTCTCATATTTTCTCATCAGTGAAACTAGTTATTTGACTTATTTCCCTAAATTAAAGAAAACCATATTGCCTTTAATTTTTCTTCAAAACTTTTATGTGAGTTCTTTTCTTTTCCTTTTTATCGACAAGCATTAATACTAGTTTCTTACCTTTTGAATCTTGAATGATAAATATCATCTTGATGTCAATAATGATCATAATGATGATGATGTGTTTGATCAATCCGATGTTCCAATTTTGATTAATCTTGATGTCGATGAATGACAATGTTTTTGGATGCAATTCAATTGGAAGAGAAAGAAAAAAGAAAGAAAGAATTGATGAATCATAATGTAGATGAGAAGTTGAGTACAAAATTTGAGCTTTAATCACCATGGAGAGTAACAAATCCTCAGACAATGTAAAACTAAGGTGGATGGGTTATTTGTTGTTTAGGTGATTTGTTTAGTTAATTAATGACGATTGATATTACTTGCAATTTTTTTAACATCGGTTCATTGATTAAGACGAAGGATTAGCCTGTTAGGGTTGTAACTAGTAAGTAAAGACGGAAAAGTCAGCATAGAAAAGAAAAATTAGACATAAAAAATCTAGATCATAAAAGTATTTCATGGTTTTTTATTTTGGCTGGGACGGTGGGTTGTTTGTTTCATCATTTGTGCGCAACAAATCTCACCACATCGATATAGTGAATACCTATCGGGAGAAAATATTTAATAACCATTGATTAGTAAGGGTAGAATACGCATTTTTATTTCATTGGTATTTAAAAATTGATATACCGAGAATGTTGCACTTTCGATGAACATTCCCTAAATCCAAGATGAAAAAGTATAGTATTTAATGCCCCTTATCTTATATACGGGAATACAAGATAACGGTTCCAAAAAAAAAAAAAAAAACTAGTAAATATTTATTCATTTTTATGCATGATAACAATTTTTATTAAAGACTGTATAACCGGAACAAATGATTTTTATAGCATGATATGCAAAATAAACAAGTAAGGACTAAGGGGGATATATCAATGTAGTATTGCTTCAAAGTTTCGGTACAACTATCCTTTGAGGTAGGTAAAAGTACCACGCTTTTTAACTACTTGAGTAGATTTATTATTCATAAGTTTTTGATATGCTACGGATTTTCAAAAAGTACACATCGAACACATACAACATTGAAGGCGTTTAAGATTCAAGAAATCAGATTCATAGTGGAATTAAAGCATAATATTTTTAAAATTCCATATGTAAAATGGTTTTATCACCAAAATTGACAAATGAAGGATTGTTAGAACTTTGCTTGGTTGAACCAATGGTGTTGGCATATCAATCCATTTGTTTAATTTAGTTCACTAAAGTCAGTTTCGAACTAGGTTAGGTACAATTAGTAGAGTATGGAATCAAAGCTATCATTGAAAACTACACAAAGACATATTTTAGCCTAAGACTTTAGTAAGAATTATCTTTGTCCCTGGAAAGGTCATCATGTTATAGTGAACGAAAAAACAAATTTAACGAGCCAAGAATCACTCAATTTCGAGTTATGAGTGATTTATTAAACAAACACTTATGATTTGTTGCTTAGGTTGATTATTTTGCATGAATAAGAAATTTTACACGAACTTTTTGCAACAATTGGCGAATTGAACCCCTAAATATGTGACTAAAGGCTTATTTTAGTCAAGTACTTTGGTGTTTCTTTTCCTAGACAATGTAGATTTGTTCCAAGAAACCTAGCCTTGATCATTCAATATAAATAGAGGTTTTTATGTAACCACACAAACCATCCTTGGAAAATTGTACGTGAGTTGTGCAACGTTTTCTTCCAAATATTTGTTCTTCATGAACAAGAGTGATTTCTGAAGACTTGACCTGGGGATCGTAAATCACGGGCAAACCATCTTCTTTGATAGTTAGTCAACTTGTAGCTAGGTGTTTTTCATAAACGTTAGATTTGATAGATCTATATATTTCCAGATTATTCTATGTGATATATTGGGGAATTTCAATTAAGTTATGGAATGTCCAAACCTAATTGTTGAGGAGCATCTTCTAAAGAGAATTAATGTTCTGATAGAAGATTTTCAAGAGTAGCTTCTAAAGAGAATTGGCGTTCTGCTAGAAGATTAACAAGAGCAATTTCTAAAGAGAATCGATGTTCTGGAGTTTTACAGATACATGAATACAACTAAAGCAAGTATTACATCTAGTGCGAAATATGGTAGTAGGTAATTGGTGTAACTGATCAAATCAGTGTGTATTCAATCTGGACCAGGTCTCGGGGATTTTCTACAAGATTTTAATTTCCTCGTTAATGAAAATTTCTGGTGTGTATGTTATTTCTTTTTTATTCTTTTATCATTATAATTGAAACATCACTGGTTGTATGTATTAAAACTAGATAGTATTAACTCAACTGTAAAGAACCTATAAAACTCATTCTTGTTTAATTCGTGTCTTGAAATATAAGTTCCCTTGTCTCAGTCCTTTGAAGTGCTTGAATTTAGTGGTGGGAGTGACAGTTACTACCTAATACATAAGATTGTGCTGAGGATAGGGCCCATGAGACCCAATTTCTCCATTTTTTTCCAAACAATGTCAAAGGCTTTTTTACGTACAACTTACATAACATACCTGAGTTCTTTTTTTTTTTTTAATCTTGAATCAATAAGTTCTCAAGCTATCAGAACTCCATCGGGTATCTTTCTCCCATTTGTGGATGCTCCTTAGTGTTTAGATATAAGCTATGGGATGACTACTTTGAATCTATTATCCATTGCCTTGTATATGTTGTTGACTGACAAATCAGCCTGGAATGTTGTGGCCTGCTGCATTCTTTATTATTTGGTATAGGGAAAATGAAGGAGCAGTTCAATCTTTCTTCTTCAAAAAACTTTTGAATTACATCCATAAAGTCAGCCTTGGGAAACAATTTTTGTATTCATTTAATCCGATTTGCTTGAGCTCTTACTTTATCGCACCCTCAATATACTTTTATGCTCAGCTTATCCTTCTCTTCTTGTGTATTCAAACTATCAATCTTATCAGTTAGCTCTTTCTTCCTTGGGTCAGATTTCCCATAATATTCTCTGCACCACTTTTACCATAAAGAATTTCAAGTTTTGTAATTGTTTTGTCCATATCAACATTGATGAACCAATACATACCATTCTGAGGAGATAGAATTATTATATCTAACCTACAGAGGATTAAATCTTTTTTCATATTGGACCAAGTGTAGATCCCTCCTCCAACTGGTAGATCTATGAGTTCATGATTCCCCATAAAAGCATTGAACAAGTTCTTTCCAATTATCAAGTCTCCAGCCTTATTTATTTTTCACCTCATTCTAGTTGCAATGAAATCACCAGTAATACACCAATATGGATTTGGATGTGAAAAGGCCAGGGTACCCAAATATACCTCAAGCTAAAACTTTTCCTACCTATAAGTCCTTTCTCCGAAAATGATTGTCTATGGACTGAGTCGAGACAATGCAACTAATTGGTTCACACTTCATGTTATCGTCTATGGATACGAGATCGAGACAATACAACAACGAAATATGTTTACTTGATACAAAGGTTCGGACTTAACCAAACATAATAGGATTGCTTATCAAGTAAATAGGAATTAACGTTTGTGTGATTTACTTTAATTATAATAAAACAATTATAATGCGGAAAATAAAAGTAAATGACACAGCAAGATTTTGTTAACGAGGAAACCGCAAATGCAGAAAAACCCCGGGACCTTGTCTAGAATTGAATACTCTCAGGATTAAGACGCTACACAAAATTACACCTAACTTCGTATAGTTGAGACCAAGTAACTAACCCTATAGTTCACTTAGTTCCGTCTGTATTCCCATGCCTCCGCCTTGTGAATAAGTCACGTACTTGGAACAATTCCTTTGGTTCGTATTCCAAACAGTAAAGGAACAACAAATCTGTTTGGTATCAACTCTATTCAACCAAGTGATATGAGTCGGACAAATGCTCTTCTGTTTATCTTAACATAAACTCCTTCTCGGGCCTTAGATCTATCTTATGTTCAATCACCCAAAGGTAATTGTTTAAGATTAAGCCAATCAATACCTTTAATCACAAGGAAACGTATTGATGTCGATCTACTCAATTAATCAATTCAATCTACCACAATGATAAACCGATTATTAATTGGATCCTCTTTTACCGAAACAAGTATTGTGCACACCAAAGACTATAAAATGCAAGTCGATCTTCAATATCTTATTTGTCTTCTTAAAATCTTCAATAAAACCTATTAATAAATGGATTATCATAATATCACAAGATCGTCTTTAGAACTAAAAACAATCTAAAGATCCCTGTCCAAACTTTGAACTAGTTTGAGTGAATCTTATATCAGAAGAGAAGATTCTCAGAATGAAC
The DNA here is from genome assembly GCA_023531295.1 of Papaver armeniacum. Classification (NCBI taxonomy): domain Eukaryota; kingdom Viridiplantae; phylum Streptophyta; class Magnoliopsida; order Ranunculales; family Papaveraceae; genus Papaver; species Papaver armeniacum. Next base: position 84,674 of record JAJJWW010001438.1, on the reverse strand, counting down.
AAACTAGTTGCAATCATATTTCAACCACCGTTAGTCAATCAAATCAATCGAAAACAAAGATAAACCGTAATTATCTAGTTTCCCACCAACGGTTCGCGCTAGAGATTCTCAATCCCAAATAAGCTTTAAATTGAGAGGCCGTAAGAGATTTCTCCTAATTAGGTTACTCTCCTCTCTGAATATGCGGCTACACCAGTAACAACAACAAAAGAGTAAATCTGTTGTTACGAAGGATTAGTTTGCTAGAAAGGCAAACTTCGTGTATTTATAGACAAGGAAGTTTGGACACCAAGGAATTTCCAAAACCGAAAATATTCTCAAGATATTCATAAAAGCACAGATTCGGTTTTCATAATTCCTGGAAATACTCTTTCTAAAAATAACAATCGAAATCTCTCGGAAAATCTAATTAGTAAATGCACATTACTAATTCTGTAATTTCCCTACAAAATGAAATTAATAACCTTAATTAAAAGATTCTTAACTTACTTATGTTTCGATCTTGGGATTCTCTTCCCTTAGCCGTTAAGGAATATCTTTGAACAATTATTGAAATAAACATTCACAACACGTGTTCAAAGTTTGTCGACATCTTAACTTTGTAAGTTCTCTTTCACACTTACAACCTTGAAACCGATTTTCCACACTGCCAAACAAGTTCAAAATTGGTTCATCTGACTTTCAAGAACTATGTGATTTATCAAACCAACATTCAATCACAATCATGGGTTTACGGTTCTACCAAAACAAGTTTCGGTTCTACCTCCATGTGAGTACTGTGCATAGTCACACTAGCTTCCCAAAAGTTTGGTTGACTAGTGTTTATGGGTGAAAACTATTTCTGTCGGTTTTGGTAATTTGGGGTATGTGGATGAGAAATGAGTCTAAACCTTAAACAAATGCACTGCACGGGAGTGCTTGTAGATTCGAGAAATCAATCCATGCAAATCCGGCCAAAACCAAGAAATGGCCGTTCCGGACTTGTTTCGGTCACAAAGTGAAGGAGATGGGGTTGATCTTAGGGAGGGAAGCGAAGAAGGTGTTGATATTGTGAAGGTGTTGGCTATGTATGACTTGTATCAGAAAGGTGTTGGCTATGTATGACTTAACCTATTTATACAAGTCATTTGACTTGTATCAGAAAGCTGAACTGACTTGTATCGGTGTTTGAATACGATGGTATCAACACTTTCCTCTGTTGTCTGGACTTGTTCTGTTGGTAGAAATAGGGAGGAGAACCTATTTATACAAGTCATTTGAGCCTTATTCACATCTCCCATGGGAAGTGGAGGAAGTGGAGTGATGGAGTAGTGGAGTTGTGTGTTAGTGTTACACGACCGGTCTTGCCCACTTCTCCCCGTCATCTCTAACCGTCCATGACTTCGACACGTTCTTGTGATGGCGCGTTGCACACCGCATGCTGTAAACCGCCGGACCAATACCCCAATATGTATCCCCAGTTTGTGAAATAATTGATGTCTCGAGTGTGTGGATCGTGGGACCCACGAGAAAGTAGCATGTAATGCTAGATTAAATAACTAAGTTATTTAGGAAGTCGATACTTGTGAAGTATTCGTGTGTATTCTATGCGAGTCGCATCATAGTGTGGTAGAGTGACGGGTGGTGATCACCATGACGCCTCACCGACCAATTAACTCCCGACCGTGGTTGTATAACTAAGCGGTGAAGTTGGACGGACGAGATGATCTTTGAGACACTCATCTGCGACCGTTGATGAAATTAGGGTTTTTGAACAGGTGCACAAGCATCACTCTTCATCTTGGTCGAATCCAAGCTTGGGATAAAATTTTGACAGGGCCGATCGTGCATGTGTGTAGACGACATGACGGTGTAGGCGCCCATTCCTCATTGTCTCGTGAAAGTGTGATCTGGGCCACTCAATTTGTTCGGCAAAATTGAGTGGTCGAGATTAATTTGCAACAAAAATATGGTGCCGCAAAAGCCGCGTATCATGCCCACTTCGGGCGCCCATTTCAAGACGACCAAGCCTGGTCGGTCTTGTCCAATCAGTCCGGCGTGCATACGGTGGGATGGTGTACACGCATGTACTTCATTGTCCCATAGAAACTTGATCTAAGCCACTCAATTTGTCCGGAAAATTTGAGCGGTCGAGATCAGTTTGTGGTTGGGAAGTGTGACCACGCCTAGCTTGGGAGTGCGAGTCGAGGTGTACATCCAAGTTTGGTCTTGGCCGATCGGGTGTGGAAATAGGTGGCCCCCCAGTGGTCGTGTTGATACTTACCCGACCTGCTTAGTCTATTCCTGGACCCTTCATCCGAGCAAGAGAAAAGGGACGTTCGTGATCGCTACACAAGCCTTAATTAGGTTTGCTTGGTGTGTGTCATACCCGGTTTTGGGGCGTACGAATCAAGACGACCAACCATAGTTGGTCCGACCGATCGATCGGTATGTAAAAGGTCCCACGATGTTTGTGTTGACATGCTCTAGGCCCTTTGAATCTACATCTACACCCTCCATCTATGCTGCGAAGATGGATGGTTGAGACTGTTTTGCGATACATGTAATGTGCCGCAAACCCTAATTTAGGGTTTTTCGTCCATCTTGCTCTCTGGTTTGGACGGTTTGGCAAGCTATGCCACCTTTTTGGGGAGGATGACCATGCGGGGCCCGCGTTGGGTCGGTAGTGAATATTCCAATACCGCTTGGGGTCATGGATTCAATCTAAGCCATCCAATCATCTTTGGTGAAGTTGGATGGTTGTGATCGTTTACGAGACTCGATACGGACAAATCCGGAGTTCAAACATGCTCAATCGGTCTAGTATAACACACCGAGAGATGTATGCTCAATCGGGCTAGTATAACACACCAAGAGTTGCAAACCTGTACGGGTATTTCGTACATGCTTCATTATTAATGCTTGGAGGTTCGTGTTGTTCTGCTAAGAACAACACTCAGTCGTCATGCCACATCGGTAATGAGTACAGGAAATACAAGGCTGGATATGCATTAATTAATAATGCTGTAAATTCACAAGGTATATGGGATTGTTGCCACATGCTCCATTCTAGGTGAATTAGTAAAGTGAAGAAGTATTCATCACTTATCAATGGCTTTATCTTTTGCAAGATGTTAACGCATAATTTTGGCTTTTACAATTTTAGCCTTAAATGAAAATCCACCATCAACATTAAGTCCCCTCGCCTAGCACGTAATGGTTACACCATTGTGGGGTAGGCATGCGATGGTTGACAGATTAAAGACAAAGCTTATGAGACAAAGTTAGATGTTACCAGGAGAAACGGGTCATCCTTTCCTTGGAGCATGTCACGTTCAAGAGGCGTCCGGCGAGTGTTCCCCTAGCATGATGTCGGTCTTGCCTACTTGATGGATTGTTACGCCTGTTTCGTTTGTGGGGCTCTGCACTGCTTGATCGAACGTGGGCTTGATGTGCCTGTTTTAGTTAATCGTGGGTCCGCTGCGTGCTCGCTTGATCGAACGTGGGACCCGATGTAAGCATGCTTGATTTGAACATGGGCAGATGTGCATGCTTCGATCAAACGCGGGACCACCGTGTACATGTTTCAAATGTCGGCCATGTCCTGCGCCTACTTTGACCGTATTTTGATTTAATTGCTCGAGTGTCATCTTGCTACTTCGACCAAACACCGACCAAGCTAGCTTGACTAAACACCGGACTTGATGCTTTGACCAAACACACCTTCTTTGTTTGCTTTGCTCGAACGTGGGACCCGATGTGAGCAAGCTTGCTTTTAAAAAAATGAACCTTGTTTGCTCAAATGTAAATGTGGGTCCTGTAGAAAGCGTTGAAGCAGCTTCTGGAGCAGGCCCGGGAGAGCGTTGAAGTGTTGGAGATGAAACGCCTTCTTCTAGAGAGAGAGCTTTGATTGGGGACGGCTATGTAAGCTTCGACCAATCTGGGGCTGGGATCAAGTGGGACCCGCCGCGTTCCTGACTGAACGTCGACCCTGTGTTTCGTTTGAAAACCAGCCTGCTTTGTGTTTTATTCGAATTTGTGACTTTGATCAATACCAGGACTTGAAACTTGAGCAATACCGGGACTTGTGACTTGATCAATCTTTTGGACTTGAAACTTGAGCAATCTGGACTTGTGACTTTATCAATAACGGACTTGTGACTTGATCAACACCGGACTTGAAACTTGTGCAATACGGGACTTGTGACTTGATCAATACCGGACTTGTGACTTGATCAATACTTTAACTTGAAACTTGATCAATCTGGGACTTGTGACTTGATCAACACCGGACTTGAAACTTGATCAACACTTTGGACTTGAGACTTGAGCAATAACGGACTTGTGACTTGATCAACACCGGACTTGAAACTTGAGCAATACCGGACTTGTGACTTGATCAATACCGGACTTGTGACTTGATCAATACCGGACTTAAAACTTGAAAAATACCGGTGTTTGGACCCAATACCATCTTGTGTACTCCAACGTGAATGTGTGTTCTGTCGTGTGTGACTACACATCTTGATGAGTGCTAAATAGTGCATATTTATACACCTTTTTATTGGCATTTTACTCATCTTTTGCGCTTAGAAATCGATATTATCCTAGATTCTCGTGTTTTCTTTGTTTTCAAGAATAAATATTTGTATTAATTAATTTTGTGTTTTTAGGTAATAAATAGAGCTCGGAGAATCTGAGGAGCCAAAAGAGCAGAAGAATTGGAGACGAGCATCTATGGAGCATATAGCCAAAGCCCACGCGCGAATCAATTGCAACCCAACAAGTAGCAACTCATCTACAAGACATGGGCCCAAGCTATCCAAGACCCGACTCGGATCCGAGCCCATCATTTCTGAGCCGTTGAGATCTCCATCTTTTGCATCCAACGCTCGCTACCTTACTCACATCATTCCTTGATGCCTCTGCTCAACAATAAAAATCCCCACAACCGTTCAGATTTTACCCATCAGATCCTACGCTCGCTCGGACCTTCGCATCGTCATCTCGCTACACCGCTTCACAGCAAAACCTCCCACACCCTTACACCATCCGACCAAACCCATTCCTCACCTCATTTTCTCTTTCTTCTTCTTCTCCCTCACCCCGACAGAGAGCAGAGCTCTCCCTCTCCTTCTCCCCCGACCACTTTCTGTGCGCCATCACCACCACCATCTCCCGCCCACCCACCAACAACTTCTCGCGGTACCATCTTCTCCACCACCCTAGATCTCTCTCTCTCGGCTTCTCTTTACCCTAGAAGCTCAGTTGGAGACAGATTGAGCTAGGGTTTTCTCCACAGTCGATGCATGGAGTGCCGTAGCCGAATTAGCAGAGGGGAAAGTATGGGTATGTCCTTAATTGTTGTTTAGAGTGAGGATGAGAGATATATATTGAAGTTTCTCTGAGGAGAGAGGGTAGTCTGTTTTAGGGTTTAGTTTTGCAATTGTAACTTCAATTTGTTTATTTTTCTCTGCATAATGTTCTAATTCACCGGCTAGGTGTGAAGATGAAACTATTTAATTCAATGTGAAAGTTATCGAGTCTCAACTTGTTCTTTTATGAATATTGATTAGTGATATAACTAGTTATTGAACCAAATTTACTGTGATCACCGGGTACTCGTAAGAATACCAGTGATACTAGGGGTAATTAGGGAGAGTTAGCTAGATTATTTCCATCCGAAGCCTTCAAGGAAGGCGTTAGAACAAAGAGAGGCTTTGTATTACCTTAGCATAGGTTTAGAGAGTGGAGTCAATCATCCTAGTGCCCTCACACCTTTGTTTTCAACATATTGTGCTCATTGCTACCTTAGTTCGGTGTCACAAAATCTCAACTCGGCTTGTTTCAACAACAACAAACCAATCTTGTGTTACATTTACTAGAAATCGGTTAAGAGAAACCCTTAGTTTAATCATAGCACACACCACTTCTCTCGTGGGATCGACTTTTTGCTTGCCACGCCTCCAATAGGCCTCGTGCACTTGCGAAGAAGACGTAGGAAAAGCATCTTTGAGCACCTACCAAGTTTTTGGCGCCGTTGCCGGGACTTGCGTGTGCCCTGTTGTTCTTTGGCTTTTCTTTCCTGCTTTCACCCCTGTACATATCCATTTTGCACTATTGCTTTTGGTCTCTTCTTAGTATAACTTATCGTAACTTATAGTGTAGTTTGTAGCATCATAGCCCTGTAGTAGTGCAACTTAACATATAGGTTTCCATTTCTGCATCTGTCATTGCACCTTCAGTTAGCTTGCATTCACTTAGTACTTATTGCTAGTTGCATAACATCTTTGCATAGTTGCATCATTCTTTATGTGACTCAAATTGCAACATCTCACTGAAAGCATTGCATTCAATATCTTATTTAGCATTGGCTGAGCTGTCACCACTCAAACTACTTCACTCACCGCTTGCTCCCGTGATAGGCCGAAACTTGCAACATACTTTCTTTGCTTTAACTTGCACATTGCAGTACTAAAACTTTTGTTGAGCTGCAGTACTTGTGGTGCTTACCGAGCCAACCCTGGGAAAGACAAGGAGCCGAGCAATACAAATGACCGTGGCTAAAGCAAGTTGGTCATTCTCAAATCTTGTGTATTTTATATCTATGTGATGATCTATGTGCAAGCATCCTGTTGGTATTTTGAGTTTTACTTTGGGTAAATGAACTTAGTATATATGCATTGCATGATTTGTGAAACTAGGGAGTGTATTGCCCTAAAATTGTGCTTGTGTGCCTAGTGAGTCATCTGCCTAGTGCATTGCTCTCGTGAACTCTTGGCCGCACAAGGCACGGATCTGTAACCCTTAACTCCCATCGCCTTGAGCCAAGCTCCAGCCCCTGCAGCTGTTGAGCTTGAGCTACAAATTGGATAACCAGCTTAGCTACACAGCTGCCTGAGCCATGTTACTATCTGCAATCTGTGCATAGACCATCTGAGCTGCCATTCTCCAGCCCTCTAAAGCTGTGAGTTGTGCTCTAACTATCGGTCCCCCGAGCCGATTACAAACCCCGAGGCGATTACTAAGTCGTTTAATTATGTGATAAAGTGTATGAGTTATGTGAATGACCCGAGCACCTACCACGAGCTTAACCCTCCAGCCCCGTGGGTGTGAGGCTTGAACTTGAATAACCAAGTTGGATGTCGGGTTTAAGTTTGACTGTTGAGCAAAGTGTGAACAATTGAGCAAAGATGCATACCCTGTTGAATCTGAATTTGTGCATGATTTGAGAAAAAGTTGTATTAGTGAAAAATCATTGCTTTTGTGTGTCTTTATGCATTAGAATTGATTGAATCGGTTGGCTATTTCACCGTGTCTCCTTGGCGTCGGCAAAGCCTGTGTTTGGTTCTGTCCCCTATAACTGTTAAAAGCCTGTGTGATTACTCATTGTGTAACCTTGCCAAGCCGTGCCCATAGCCGTGGTATGAGCTAAGCTGCTCTCGGACTTGTGTTGAGAAAGCTTACCAATCTCGCACGTAACCGAGCCACACCACCGGCTCGCTCTGTCACACCAAACCGAGCCCATAGTCTCGCTGGCTCTGCTATCTCTTGGTCAAGCTCACAAAACTCAGCCCACATCTTGGCCATTCAATCTGGCTGCACTTGTTCATCTCGGCTGGGCTGTGCACAAAGATTTCAGCCCACACCCAACTAGGCTTTGCAAAACAACCTGGGCTTTACATTTTCACCCAACCTGGGCCGGCAAACCAAAACTGAGCCCAATAAACCAAACTGATTTTTGCATAACCTGGGCTTAAACCAAACTGAAGCCCACACAAACTGCATTCCCACATAAACCAAACCAAAACCCAATAAACCAAATGAAACCCAATAAACCAAACTGAGTCCACTACAACTGGGCTTTGAGTTCAATTTGAGTTATTAAATCATGTCAGGATTTTGGTCTGCATCTGGGGATGGAAACAAATCCATTAGAGAGCTTGCTTACGGGCACGCTTCACCATATGAAACCCCCACTGACCATAATGATTTTAGGGCATATTATGAGCCTTCTCGGGCCCGACCTTGAGTACTCATACCCTAACCATCATGAGCACATGTATCAGTCACCACGGTGGGGAGTTGAACAATTTTATACTCCCCGACTCCTTGTTTACAATCACTAATGGAAACGCTCATGGAACAAAATGCTAGGCTTGAATCGAATGCAATACATGACCATCCATATAGCAACATGCATGATCATCCCTTCTCTAGTGAACCATGTGCACAACCATTTAATGATTATTCATATGAAACATGCATACCCACTATTGAAGACTCTCCCTCCATTGAACAATGTCACATGTTCTTAAAAATGAACCTTATTCATTTAGAAAAGGAAGAATGGAAGGCAGTTCATGATAGGATGATTATTGTCCCTAATAAAGTAAATCTTGAAAATAGTGTTTCTATTCCTACTCATGCAACTAACATTGAATATGAACCTAATCTAGAGGTAAATGAGTATACTAGAAATGCTAATAGGGAAAATGCATTTTTGTTATGATGATGATGATGATGAATATGATATGTTAGAAGAGCATGTGCATGCGAAAATATGATGGAATTTTTTGGGTTCGGAGACGTTAGGCGTCTCTTCTCGTGAACCCTATGAATGATGCCTCTTCTAATATTCATACATGTGATATTAACTTTGAGCTTGGTTTTGTGAAATTCTTCGGTGAATGTGAGCATGCTTCACAACTTGTTTGCGACTTAGGAAAGGATGAATCTTCATTGACACTAATGTTCTTTTGGATCATGATATTATTGTTGTGTCGATTCCCCTGCCCATATCACAATATGTTGCCTGCTCTGATGATTATGACATGGTGATTGATGAATTGTTCTATGCTGGTGAACATGATTTACCCTCTTCTGACTTTAGGAAAGTTTGTGATGGTGAACATGATGTACCTAACCTCTCTCCTGAGTCACAAATTGAAACTCCTCCACCAAACCTAGGTGTAGTTTGTCACAAAATTGCAAAACCAACTTTTTTGAAAATGCCTAACTTAGGCCTAGAACTTTGTGCTTCCCAAGTCCTCTTGGACTATTTTGCATCAAAGTATAACACTCTTAAGGAGCCACAGTTGGAATGTGTATGTCCTTCGTTATTAGTAAAACTCATTTTGAGTTAGACCTTTTGCATGATGTACCGTTAAAATTGCAAGATTTTGTGCTCCCAAACACACCCGCTCACAAGTTTAGGTTTGGGGAAGCTCATTCACGTCTGTGTCTTACTTGCACTCTCATATTATATTTGTGTAAGGTTGTTGATGTTTGTACATATTGTCTTTGGGTTGATCCTCAACTCTTTAGACCGTTGGTTTATGGTGAATTTTCATTGTATATAATCCAAGAGGACTTGTTAAATTTTTCTTTTCTTGAAACGGTTGAGTCTTCTTGTACATATATTGTGCTAATCCGATATGATCTCCGCTGAGAATGTTGGATTCTAGCCTTGACTAGTGAAGCTCTAACCGTGCTCCCGCCGACATCCGGTAATCTCTTCCATTTTCTCTTATCAGCATAGTTCTCTTGGTATGTGACTGTTTCAATTTTTTCTATCTGTAGACACATTGAGGACAATGTTTGATTTAGGTTTGGGGGTGCATTTGCATATTTTTGTATATAGAGTTTTTAGTCTTTTTAATCTTTTATTTTCATAAAAAAAAAAAAAAAAAAAAAAATTCAAAAACTTTTTGCAAATAAAAACCTCCAACTTTTAGAGATTTTAGAGTCACTAGCATGCTTCTAGCTATGTTTACATAGAGAGTTTTGACCGAAATAACAAAAGTTAGAAGTCTTCCTCTAATGCAATCGGGTTCCTTAGTTGATTAGAGCGTTAAAGTTGGATTTAACCATACCGGAGGGCGAATTAGGTGTCAGTTAGATATTCGGTAGTAGAATTGTGATCACCCATAGTGGAGACTACCCAATTTACATCAAGTGAGGCACCAACCTTCAATTTTTTGCAACTTTCTAGAAAAGTCATTAGAGTGTGTGTCACCGTCGTCAATTCCGGGTAGGAATGGTGAGCTACCCAACTTCGCACCATTTTCAAGACTACTTTTGATCTCTTGAGTGCTAATTTTTGTCAATCATGAGGTGACGTCTAAAGATGAAAACTCCTTCTAAATATCGATTTGCGCTAGCATCACTCTCTCTCTCTCAATCAAAGAAAACCCATAGAAACACATCATCGTCGAAAAAACGGAGCATCATCGTAATATTGAAAGAAAAATTGATATAGTCCAAGGTTTATGTGCAACAAAGAAAAGAAAATAGGATGAGAATTAATAAAATTTATAAAATCAAGACAATACAAGTTGTGGAAAAATTGAGTGATAAAGTCCTTTGTCCATGGAGTTAGTTGTTTTATTATTTGTATTTTTATTTTCACTTATTGTAATGTAAAAAAAAAAAAAAAAAAAAATCAAAAATCAAAAAAATATATTGTAGTTTATTTTTGCTACCACCATGGTAAAGAAGAATTTAAAAAGAAAAATCCAAACAACAAGGAATTTGAGTAGAAAAGTTAAAATTTGTCAAGTTTGTGAAGTTTAGAAGTTAAGTCATCAACATTTGAAGACCGAAGACCGAAGATTGAAGACGTTTCTATGGTTCTTATGAGAGAGTGATATTAATTGCCGATCGGGTGAGAAGTGAGTGAGTACTCCCACCCCTTGCTAATGGTTGATTTCCTTTCTTAGAGATCATCAGAAAAGATTCTTTTTGTCCACACTTCGTGGAGTCTCCAGATTTTATTTCTAAGGTTATCCTTCTTACCTACAACGTGTGCAGGATTTCTCTCTTTATTCCTGCTCGCACACATGAGAGACTAAAAAGCGATCTTTTTGAGTGCAATTATCATAAAACCCTAATGGTGAGGCGTGGTTGAGACTTATGATCACAATCGAATCCGAATTCTTTCATATGGTATGGTTACTTCTCGCTCAAAGACTTAAGGATGAGAATGCGTTCTTTGGTAGTTCTAACTTCATGTTACTAGCACGCAGAAACTCTATGTCCTCATAGCTTCTTGGAGGCTTGAGACTCTTTTTACACTCGAAGTTGGAGAAGGTTTTGTGGGTACACCTGCAGTAAACCCTCACGAGACTACAACTCGTCCACTAGGGACACCTAGGGGTTTAAAGGCTTAGTGCATACGCTAAATGCATTCGAGAGACTGCGATGGGGTATAGTTAGGATTTCTTATTTTCTGTTTCACTTGAGGACAAGTAAAATTCGAGGTTTGGGGGTATTTGATGAGTGCTAAATAGTGCATATTTATACACCTTTTATTGGCATTTTACTCATCTTTTGCGCTTAGAAATCGAGATATTATCCCGTCTCGTGTTTTCTTTGTTTTCAAGAATAAATATTTGTATTAATTAATTTTGTGTTTTTAGGTAATAAATAGAGCTCGGAGAATCTGAGGAGCCAAAAGAGCAGAAGAATTGGAGACGAGCATCTATGGAGCAGATAGCCAAAGCCCACGCGCGAATCAATTGCAACCCAACAAGTAGCAACTCATCTACAAGACATGGGCCCAAGCTATCCAAGACCCGACTCGGATCCGAGCCCATCATTTCTGAGCCGTTGAGATCTCCATCTTTTGCATCCAACGCTCGCTACCTTACTCACATCATTCCTTGATGCCTCCGCTCAACAATAAAAATCCCCACAACCGTTCGTATTTTACCCATCGTATCCTACGCTCGCTCGGACCTTCGCATCGTCATCTCGCTACACCGCTTCACAAAGAAAACCTCCCACACCCTTACACCATCCGACCAAACCCATTCCTCACCTCATTTTCTCTTTCTTCTTCTTCTCCCTCACCCCGACGGAGAGAGAAGAGCTCTCCTATCCTTCTCCCCAGGCCACTCTGGCAGCCATCACCACCACCATCTCCTCGCCACAGCCACCAACAACTTTTGCGGTACCATCTTCCCACCACCCTAGATCGATCTCTCTCTCTCCCTTCTCTTTACCCTAGAAGCTCGGTTGGAGACAGATTGAGCTAGGGTTTTCTCCACAATCGATGCATGGAGTGCCGTGGCCGAATTAGCGAGGGAAAGTATGGGTATGTCCTTAATTGTTGTTTAGAGTGAGGATGAGAGATATATATTGAAGTTTCTCCGAGGAGAGAGGGTAGTCTGTTTTAGGGTTTAGTTTTGCAATTGTAACTTCAATTTGTTTATTTTTCTCTGCATAATGTTCTAATTCACCCGCCTAGGTGAAGATGAAACTATTTAATTCAATGTGAAAGTTATCGAGTCTCAACTTGTTCTTTTATGAATATTGATTAGTGATATAACTAGTTATTGAACCAAATTTGCTGTGATCACCGGTATCGTAAGAATACCGGTGATACTAGGGGTAATTAGGAGAGTTAGCTAGATTATTTCCATCCAAGCCTTCATGGAAGGCGGTAGAACAAAGAGAGGCTTTGTATTACCTTAACATAGGTTTAGAGAGTGGAGTCAATCATCCTAGTGCCCTCACACCTTTGTTTTCAACATATTGTGCTCATTGCTACCTTAGTTCAAAGTGTCACAAAGAATCTCAACTCGAGTTGTTTCAACAACAACAAACCAATCTTGTGTTACATTTACTAGAAATCGATTAAGAGAAACCCTTAGTTCAATCATAGCACACACCACTTCTCGTGGATCGACTGTGCTTGCCACGCCTCCAATAGGCCTGTGCACTTGCGAAGAAGACGTAGGAAAAGCATCTTTGAGCACCTACCAAGTTTTTGGCGCCGTTGCCGGGGACTTGGCGTGTGCCCTGTTGTTCTTTGGCTTTTCTTTCCTGCTTTTGACCCTGTACATATCCATTTTGCACTATTGCTTTTGGTCTCTTCTTAGTATAACTTATCGTAACTTATAGTGTAGTTTGTAGCATCGTATCCCTGTAGTAGTGCAACTTAACATATAGGTTTCCATTTACGCATCTCGTCATTGCACCTTCGATTTAGCTTGCATTCACTTAGTACTTATTGCTAGTTGCATAACATCTTTGCATAGTTGCATCATTCTTTATGTGACTCGGCTTGCAACATCTCAAATGAGCATTGCATTCAATATCTTATTTAGCATTGGCCTGAGTGTCACCACTCGGCTACTTCACTCACCTGCTCCTCGTGATAGCCGAAACTTGGCAAGATACTTTCTTTGCTTTAACTTGCACATTGCAGAAGTACTAAAACTTTTGTTGAGCTGCAGGTACTTGTGGTGCTTCACGAGCCAACCCCGAGGAAAGACAAGGAGCCGAGCAATAAACCCACTGTGGCTAAAGCAAGTTGGTCATTCTCAAATCTTGTGTATTTTATATCTATGTGATGATCTATGTGCAAGCATCTTTGGTATTTTGAGTTTTACTTTGGGTAAATGAACTTAGTATATATGCATTGCATGATTTGTGAAACTAGGAGTGTATTGCCTGAAAATTGTGCTTGTGTGCCTAGTGAGTCATCTCGCCTAGTGCATTGCTCTCGTGAACTCTTGGCCAAGTAAGGCTCCGGATCAGTAACCCTTAACTCCCATTGCCTTGAGCCAAGCTCCGCCCTGTGTTTGTTGAGCTTGAGCTACAAATTGATAACCAAATTAGCTACACACCGCCCGAGCCATGTTACTATCTTTAATCTGTGCATAGACCATCCGATCAACACCTCGACTTGAAACTTGTGCACACCGGACTTGTGACTTGATCAATACCGGACTTGTGACTTGATCAATACCGGACTTGAAACTTGATCAATACCGGACTTGTGACTTGATCAACACCGGACTTGAAACTTGATCAACACCGGACTTGAGACTTGAGCAATAACGGACTTGTGACTTGATCAACACCGGACTTGAAACTTGAGCAATACCGGACTTGTGACTTGATCAATACCGGACTTGTGACTTGATCAATACCGGACTTAAAACTTGAAAAATATCGGTGTTTGGACCCAATACCAGCCTTGTGTACTCCAACGTGAATGTGTGTTCTGTCGTGTGTGACTACACATCTCATGCGTTTTATACAAGTCTTGACTCATGTTTTTTATTGTAGAATGAAGAAAAGAACTCCCGTTGAGATGTCTTCTCGGGGATAATCTTTGGTGCCAAGTCATGAGGTGTTGACACTTCAAAGATATGCCTAACATTGATGATGAGTTGTTCACCGCGCCTTTCAACTATATGAAAATATCCGTTCCACAAGATAACTCTTCTCCTATCGACTTCAAGGTTTTCATGCTCATTGGGCCCTCATGAAGGATGGATGATACGTATGTTGAGCAATGAGTACATCAAAGATAACTTGACCGGAGCGCAGATTATTGATGCGGCTTGAGTGTTGAAATGGCTCGAGAGGATGTTAAAGTGGTTTTTGGTGCGAACGTTGAGGTGGATCCTGGAGAGAGTGTTGAAGAAGGATTCTGAAGCGAACGTGGGTCTCGGAGAGAGCATTGAGGCGGCTCTTGAATAAACCATTGAAGCAGATTCTGCTAGAGGGAGCGTTGAAGTGTTTCCCTCTTCAGTTCGATTTACCCTTGCGAATTCCATGCTTCTTGACTGACCATCTCTCTCATGTTGAAGAATTCCTTGATGACGGTGAAGGAACTTCATGCTGAGCCTCAGTCCCCAAGCGTGGTTTACATGGTTTGTTCGTAGTGGTTGTTGTCGGGCCAGATATGGAATATCTTGGAGCCAGATATGGAATATCTTGGACATTGTTTCATCATTGTGGGAGTCGTGCATGTGGTACTGGAGTTGGAGTTGACGGACGCGCAGGATGTTGTATCTCGGTGGTTTTCCTCTTGCCGCTGAGAACCGCTTACATAAGGTCAAGGTTGTATCGCTTTGTTGGTGAGATATATGCCCCTACAAACATTATGAGGCTCTTCATTACGGCAGGCATGGTTCTTTCTATCGGGACATATGTTGTTATAGATGAGCGTTCAAATGGCTCTAGAGGATGACCAAAAGCGCGGATTCTCCAACATAGCATGATCGACATGTACCACTGTCTGATAAAGTGACTCGCCCGGATCTTGTTCGACTACTGTCTGATAGAGTGACTCGCCCGGATCTTGCTCGACCAATGTCTGATAGAGTGACTCGCCCGGATCTTGCTCGATATGACGCGTGGACATCGTTATCTTCTTGAGGCTGCTCCCTTGAGGTATCGGCTCCAGTGGAAGATTTCCGTCATAGAGCGTTGATACGTTGCACCGGCATTCTTTAAACCAAATGGCAGTATGGTATAGTAAAAATTTCCGAGAGGAGTTCGAAAAGCTATCTTACTTGCATCATGCTCGTACATCCTTATCTGGTTGTAGCCGCTACATCCATCCATGGAGGAGAACATGCCGTGTCCACTGGTTGCATCTACTAACATGTCGATGTTAGGTAGAGGAGGATCGTTTTTGGAGCAAACACTTGTTCAAGTCTCCGAAATCTATGCAAGATATGATCTATCCATTTTCCTCGTGTCTCGAACTACAATCATGTTTAACCGACTTGGATCCAGGTATGACATGTAGATGATGTGTGACCAATTTTCATCTAAATCCCAGGCATTTCTTCATATCTCCAAGCGAATATGTCCTGGTACTCTTTGAGAAGTTCCACGAGCTTCGTGCGTTTATCCGTACACAAGGTTGAGCTGATGGAGATAGGCCTAGGAGATTCCTCAACGATTTCAATCTCATCATTTGTGGAGTTGGTGCCATCTTGCAGCTGTTGTGGAGCATCTAGCACTTGTTCTTGTGGTTCGTTTCTGTTGTAGCATTCCATTGGGTGGAGAGACCGGGGTAATGCCTCCCATGCTAATTTATAATGGCAAAGTGTCGGTATACCGTTTTCCCATTCTGGTCACGACTCGCCACAAAAGTTCGTTCCCTCTTCGTGTGAACGTGGGTCGTGGGCTTCACAGATGGAGAAGAATGCTTCGTCGGCAAAGATGCATCGTGGGTTTTATCCCTCAATGATGCAAGCCGGTCTTCTTCCTGAATTGACGCCCACGTGGGGAGTGGGACGCAACGAACTTTTCTGATTCTTTCCGCTGAGCTTCTCCCGTATGTGCTGGTTTGGTTTCCCTCGAAGTCCATCATTATGGTAGGCTTCCGTACGACCTTTCCTGGGAGAACCTTGGATGTCCTGAGAGTCTTGAGAGTAATCACATTCGAAGATACTCTGTGTAGATAAGGGCCATCTTGAACTCAATCCTTGATGCGTGCGGTGACATGTAGGGCACGGTCGTGACCTTCCTCTCGGTTGATTGCAGCAAAACGTCTCCGCGCCCGATTCTTCGAGAGGTGTGAAAGTTCGCATAAACTTTCCACTAGAGAAACCGCTTCCGATCCACCGGCCTCTCGGTTCATAGTGAAACTATTCACTTGAGGAAGATCGTTGTGAGGATCGGTCCCAGTGTAGGAGTTTCCATGACAGACCGCTCATATATGATGTCACTTCTTTGATCGAGGTCCATGGAGGTCCGCGCGCGTAAGTACCTTCTCCTGTGCGTTGAATGCGTTCCTTTTTTGCTCCGAGGGCTGTCGCGGCTCTTGTGGCACCGATCGCTTAATGTCTTAAGAAAAGTGAGTACCTCTTTCGAGTTGCGACCATATCCGTTTGAGTCTTAGCAAGAACTTCCTCCTTACATCAAGTCTGCAATGGTAATGGGGGATGGTCCTCTTCTCGTCCCTCCGGATCCTCGTCCCCGATGAAAGACTGGAAGTTGTTGCTTTGGTGACTACCAGAGGTAATACACTTGATGAGATGCCGGACTTGCACCGCTCGTGCTCGTGATGGGAGGTGTTACACTTATGGAACATCTCCTCGCTACGCCTGGCACCGGTGGTAGAAGTGACGACTCCATAAGATGTATTGACCACGGTAGCTCCACCGACAGTACACATCGATCACGGGAGTGTTATCCACACTAGCTCCATCGGAATTGATTCTTGATCTAGACACGAGTTCTACCATCTTGAAATGGATTGATGATTGAATTGGTCCTAAGATCTACCCTTTTTAAAATTGATAAATTGAATCGGATTTTGAAGAAATTGACTTTACAACCGAGAGATTAACCTCCCCGTGTGGTCGCCAATTGTTTATGGGTGAAAACTATTTCGCGATTTTGGTAATTTGGGGTGTGTGGATGAGAAATGAGTCTAAACCTTAAACAAATGCACTTTACACGGAGTGCTTGTAGATTCGAGAAATCAATGCATGCAAATCCTACCTAAACCAAGAAATGGTTGTTCTAGACTTGTTTCGGTCACAAAGTGAAGGAGATGGGGTTGATCTTAGGGAGGAAAGTGAAGAAGGTGTTGAGATTGTGAAGGTGTTGTCTATGTATGACTTGTATTAGAAAGCTGAACTGGCTTGCAGGATGTAAGCTATCAGTTCCGGTGTTTGAATACGATGGTATCAACACTTGCCTCTCGTTGTCCTGGACTTGTTCTTGTTATTGGAAATAGGTAGGAGAACCTATTTATACAAGTCATTTGAGCCTTATTCACGTCTCTCGTGGGAAGTGGAGTGATGGAGTAGTGGAGTTGTGTGTTAGTGTTACACGACCAGTCTTGCCCACTTCTCCCCGTCATCTCTAACCGTCCATGACTTCGACACGTTCTTGTGATGGTGCGTTGCCTGCCGCACATTGTAAACCACCGCACCAATACCCCGATGTATCCCCCGGTTTGTGAATGATCGATGTCTCGAGTGTGTGGATCGTGGGACCCATGTAAAGTAGCATGTAATGCTAGATTAAATAACTTAGTTATTTAGGAAGTCGATACTTGTGAAGTATCGTGTGTATTCTATGTAGGTACTGCATCATAGTGTGGTAGAGTGACGGGTGGTGATCACCATGACGCCTCACTGACCAATTAACTCCTGACCAGGGTTGTATAACCAAGCCGGTGAAGTTGGACGGACGAGATGATCTTTGAGACACTCATCTGCGACCGTTGATGGAATTAGGGTTTTTGAACAGGGGCGCAAGCATCACTCTTCATCTTGGTCGTATCCAAGCTTGGGATACAATTTTGACAGGGCCGATCGTGCATGTGTGTAGACGACATGACGGTGTAGGCGCCCATTCCTCATTGTCTCGTGAAAGTGTGATATGGGCCACTCAATTTGTCCGGCGAAGTTGAGTGGTCGAGATCAATTTGCAACAGAAATCTGGTGCGCATAAGCCGCGTATCATGCCCACTTCGAGCGCCCATTTCAATACGACCAAGCCTGGTCGGTCTTGGACGATCAGTCCTGCGTGCATACGGTGGGATGGTGTACACGCCTGTACTTCATTGTCCCATAGAAACTTGATCTAAGCCACTCAATTTGTCCGGAAAATTTGAGCGGTCGAGATCGGTTGTGGTTGGGAAGTGTGACCACGCCTAGCTTGGGAGTGCGAATCGAGGTGTACATCCAAGTTTGGTCTTGGCCAATCGGGTGTGGAAATAGGTGGGCCATCGGTTGTCACCGACACAAAAATAAATTACACTTTCTTACTACTCAAAATATAAATATAGCAAGGAAAGAAAGGATCGTTCCCACAGAGGACTTAGGTTGTCAAATTGTTTCGGTTTCTGTAAATAACACCAAGGGGATTTCTAATTTTTATATACTAAAATAAAATAAAAGCAAATGAAGAAAAGTAAACAAATAAATTCAAAGATGTGAAAGCATTGGTTAAGGATTTTGTTTTCATTCACAAACATATTCTTGTCTTAATAACTAGAATTGATATTTTAATCTCTATTTTATCAAAGGCCCTAGAATACCTTGATCGCAAGTATATCCCGCAAATCTCCTCTTGTCATCAACAAACACATTAAAAGATGCGAATATGAATTCTATCTTAAAGAACAACCTAATGTGTAAAAGCACTAATCAAGTTTAATTCCCTAGATGCGTTAAGTTCTATGAAATCAGGCCAATCAAAGCAATCGAACGTGTAAAAGCACTAATCCTATTTAACAAAGGTTATGGTTCACATAAGATCATAAGAATATATCACTACAAACTATAATCTTATTTATGCTACTTGCAATCAGGAATTATCACTTTTGCGTATAATAACCCTAATCTAGCAATAAATATGAAAGCAAACTCAATCGATTCGCGATTCGACTAAACAAGCATTCAAATCATATAACAATATTGATGGTGAATCATAAACGATAATACTGAGACAAAACTAATATATCAAACAAGGATTCATGTTATGTGAAATCAACTTTATCCATAACCAATAGAAAACTCTAGCTCATGTTCATGGAGTTCATCACAAGAAGAAAAAGAAAAGCTTTCATCTTTCTAAACCCTAGAAAACAAAGTAGAGGCAAAAGATCCCATAAAGAGATATAACTTTTCTCTTTTATAAGTGTCCAAGAAGTCCAATTCTCGTGCATAGAATCCCTACCAATTGTTGCCAATACTAGCCCATGAATAAAGCCCAGTTAGAACAGTCCAGGTCCATCTGAGTCGACCGGGTCAGCTGACTGGATCGGTGAGTCGACTCACCTTACTACGATCCCGGCATGGTTTCTTCTGTTGCAGACGGATCCAGGCCAATTTCAGGCCTTTTATCTTCAATTTATGCAGAGCCTAACATACATCTATTCATGCACTTCCATTCTCTTCTTAGACCAACAAATTACAGCTACACATGCTTGCAACTCAGCTCCTGCTGCTTTCGTCTATAAATCACCTGCAACAGGTTTCATCCTTATCTTCAGATGCATACATTAGCAAGACCACCCTTCTATTCCTGCAATTCCCTACAGCTCTCAGCTCCATATCCACTGTCACCGCACTTGCATCTTTAGCTCTCGAAACTTCGGTCATTACCGCAATTCTGACTTGCCTTCTGAGCATCGCCTTCCAACTCCTTTCTGATCTTCTCGAGCACCATTTCTTGCAGCTGCACATTCATTATCACCTGACACATCTGTTGATGGTGGATTTTCGTTTAAGGTTAAATTTGTAAATAACCGGAAAACTCATGCGCTGACATCTTGTGAAAGATAAAGCCATTTATAAAGTGTTGGATACTCCTCTCTTAATTCACTAAGAATGGAGCATGTAGCAACAATCCCATTCTGGTGAATACATGAAATTCCTCCAGGTTGGAGCATGTAGCAACAATCCCTTCCCGTGAATTTCATATCGGCCTTGTATTTCCGAGTACTCATTATCGGTGTGGCATGACGGTAGAGTGTTACTCTTACAGAGTAACACGAACCTCCAAGCACTATAATGAATCATTATCAGTGTGGCATGACGACTGAGTGTTACTCTTACAGAGTAACACGAACCTCCAAGCACTATAATGAAACCATGTACGAAATACCGTGCATGGCTGATTCTCGGTGTTTATACTAGCCCGAGCCCTCTCTGTGTTATACTAGCCCGATTGAGCCCTCTCGGTGTGTTATACTAGCCCGATTGAGCATCCCAAGACTGACCATATCAGTCCCGGATATGATCTGATCGCAGTCATCCAACTCCACAAGCATGATTGGATGACCCCGGATCAATTCCATCACCCCAAGCGGGTATGGAATGCACACACCACTTTAGGTCGACCATTGGCCCTTCGCTTGCCAAGAAACCGTCCATACCAAGCATTATGAACGGAAAACCCTAAATTAGGGTTTGCGGTATATTACATGTGCCGCAAAAATCGGTCTCAACCATCCATCTTCGCAGGTATAGATGGAGGTGTAGATGTAGACTCAAAGGGCCGGAGCATGTCGACACAATCACCATGTGACCGCCACACACTTGACCAATCGGTCAAAACCAAACATGATTGGTTACAACAAATTCGTCCCGCCCGAAAGAGCATGGTCGCACGGCTTTGAAAGCCAAAATTAGGGTTTAAGCCATCACGCGCGTCCATCTTCTCCTCCGCACGAATGGAGGGTCACGGTCGGATCGAGCAGTCCTGGTCATACCAAAGCATGACCACCGTGGGCCCATCTACCTCCTCATGCGGTCGGCCAAGGCATATCATGCCCGGCTAATCCAAAACGCCCGCTCAAACATGCGTGGTTACACTTCCCAAATTGCAAACCGATCTCGACCGCTCAACTTCACCGGATGATTTGAACGGCTTAGATCACGTTTTCATGGGATAGTCGGTATAGGTGTGAACACTAGCCTACCACCTTCACGTCAAACTAACCTAAGCAAGACCAACCAAGTCAGGTCATCTTGGAAAACACGCCGAAAAGGGTGTGGTGCGCGACTCTTTGCGGCATCAAACTCCTATCGCAAATCGATCTCAACCACTCAACTTTACCTGTCAAATTGAGTGGCTTAGATCGCGTCTTCTTGGGAAAGTGAAGTATGGACATGCACACCGGCATGTTGTCTACACACATGCCCGGTCGGTCCTCTTCAAAAACCCTCCCCATGCTTGGTTTTGACCAAGTCAAGAGTGATGCTTGCACCTCTTTAAAAACCTAATTTCATCAACGGTCGCGGATGAATGTCTCAAACATCATCTCATCCGTCCGACTTCACCAGACTTGGTTATACAACCCCAGTCGAGTTATTTGGTTAGTAAGGAGTCATTACCCATCACTTTATCACACCGTAATGCGCACTACGCATAAAATACACACGATACTTCACAAGTATCGACTCACTGAATAACACAGTTATTCAACTCAAAGATTACATGCTATCTTTCGCGGATCCACGATCCACACATTCCGAACATCAATCATGTCACAAACCGGGGATACATACTAGGGTATTGGTCTCCGCGGTTTACGACGTGCAACGTGCAACGCGCCATCACAAGAAACGTGTTAGGAAGTCATGGACGGTTAGAGATGAACAGGAGAAGTGGGCAAGACTGGTCGACGCACAACTACACAACTCCATCACTCCACTTCCTCCACTTCCCACGAGAGACGTGAATGAGGCTCAATGACTTGTATAAATAGGTTCTCCGCCCTATTTCAAACAAAAAACACAAGTTCAGACGAGACAGAAAAACCAAGTGTTAATACAAATCGTATTCAAACACCCGAGCTCACTTCCATCAACCGCAAGCCTTGCTCATCTTTCATTACAAGTCATAAGCAAGCCAACACCTTCACAATCTCAACACCTTCTTCGCTTCCCTCCCTAAGATCAACCCCATCTCCTTCACTTTGTGACCGAAACAAGTATAGAACGGCCATTTCTTGGTTTAGGCCGGACTTGCACAGATTGATCTCTCGAATCTACAAGCACTCACCGCGCAGTGCATTTGTTTAAAGGTTTAAATTCATTCCTCATCCACACCCCAAATTACCAAATTTTGCGGGAGTAGTTTTCACCCATAAACAATTGGCGACCACAGTGGGAGATTAATCTCTCGGTCCGTAAAGTCAATTTCTCCGAAATTCAATTTCGTCGATTCAAAGGGTAGATCTTAGAATCAATTCAATCAAAAATTCATTATGGTGGAATTACGGTCTGGTCAAGAATCAATTCGATGGAGCTTGTGGATAACAATCCTCGGTGTTGAAGTACCGTCGGTGGAGCTACGTGGTCAACACATCTCGTGGAGTCGTCACTTCTATCACCAACACTAGCGGAGCAAGAGACATTCCAAAGTGGAATGTAACGCCTCCCATCACTGTGAGCCGAAGCGCCGCAAATCCCGCATCTCCTCAAGTGTAACGCCTCCGGTAGTCACCGGAGCAAAGAACTTTCACTCCCCCATCGTAACGAGGAGCCGGAGGCGCAAGAGGAGGACCACCGTCTATTACCATTTCGGACTTGATGGAGAAACACGAAGTTCTTGCCAGGACTCAAACAAGACATGGCCGCAACCCGGAAAGAGGTACTCACTTTCCTCAAGACCTTGATCAACGATTACCGCAGGATTCATGTCGATCTTTGGAGACAACAAGAGATGCCTTCAATTCACCGGAGCAAGCGTTTCCACTCGGACCCACATGAGTGAGGGAGTTCGTCTGCTCTGAATGCTCGAAAAAGGGACCAGCCACCCAACTTTATCACACGTGAGGATCCGGAACGACTCCTCCCGAGAGCCGAAGCAAAGGAAATCGACCGATGCGCACCAACACCAACCGCCATACCCTCAAGATATGCAAATAATCCCTCTTCCAAGAGGTTACACCTCTCCCCAGTTCTCCCTCTACGACGGAACTGGTAATGCTCGTGAACACATTTCTCGATTCTTGGAAGCCTTGGGGGAACATGAATACAATCATGTTTTACGCCTAAAAGAATTCTCAAAATCACTCACGGGGAGGGCATACACCTGGACAATAACATTGCGCCTAACAAAGATATCCAATTGGAGCGAGATGGCCGGTGCTTTCTACGGAAAGTATTTCTTGTATCCGAACAAATCACGTTTCGGACACTGGGAAGAATTCTCCAAATGGACAATGAGCATCCCAACGACTTCGTTAAAAGATTCAGGACCCAAGCACTGGATTGTCACGACCCAAATGTCACCGAACGGCAATTGGTGGAATCATGCATCAATGGGATGATACCCATATACCGCGCCTCCCGTTAGAGAATCTAGGCTTTCAAACGTTCTCACGAACTCCACGACGAAGCCGCAAAACGCTCAAAGAACAAGCGCACGAGCAAGCTAGAAAGAACCGAGTTGTTCGAAGTGAATATTCCCGTGAAAGTCGAGGAAGCAGGCGTCTCACGAACAAGCAATACAACATCGGTCCTTCTCAGAAGCGTGGTGGGCGGAGGAGAGAAAAGGAAAGCTTCAGTGATGAGCCACAAACAAAGCGAACATTCCACGCACACAAGACTTCGTCTCGAAAAGGAACAGACAAAACTCCTGCACAAAACACTAAAGACACAGTTTTCCTTTTCCCATGAATGAAGTGATAGAGCTCTTGGAAGCGTGGGTCCAAGACGACGCCGTAAAGCTACCCCCTGTCGGACGTCCTCCGACCGAGGAAGAAATGGAAGATCCCGAGATATTGTTGCTACCACGGGTTTCGTCCATCATCCAACCAAAGATTGTAACAAAGTTGAAACAAATATTCGGGGAAAAGGTAGAGACCGCGAGCTCCGGCAGAAACGAAGGTGTTCACAGAGACCCTCTACCTATCGGAACTGCATGATTTCTGGGGATTACATTGCAAGACCGTGCAATCTATGATGGAGCACATGTGAAATCTTGTGCTTCTCAAGGGACAGCGTCAAGACATATTTGCAGCCCTCAACCACGTTGTGTCGGAGACGTCTGCATCCGGCAGTAGTCCAGAACCCCGTCTTTCCCGAAGGACACGAGCATTGAAACCGGGGACTTCTAACTGTCACTCGTTTGAGAAACGTTGAGTTCGACAACGTGTTAATCGATACGGCTTCCGAATTTAACATCATTACCGTCAAGACCTTGAGAGCGGCAAAGATTTCTAGCGTGGAAGCTACTCGTCACCCAACTGCGATTGAAGATTCGGCAGAGAGCGCAGAGATACATATGGATACATCGATCTTGAAGGCAAATTGGGTGATGCCTCGACGCAAGCAAAGTTCTACATAGTCAAAAATCATCCCAACTACGACATGATCCTAGGGAGCTCTTGGATGCATGATAACAAAGCCATACCGGAAGTCTCGTCCTCTCCGGTTTCGACACTGAAAGAATCTCCAACACGCCTTCGGATCTCATTTGTCTGCGCGACCAAAGAATCTTGCCAATATGACACAACTTCCTGAGAAAGCCTGCCGGCATACATTAAAGGTTCCGATCTCAAGTAAGTCTCATCACGCAACCTTCCTTACAACCTACCACCCTTCATTCGCAAGTCCTGGGACCGACTCACCAACTGACCAACCTCGACTAAGAGATGTGAATGGGAAGCCGCCCTTTCAAACGTTTTATCAAGAGTGTAGAGGCTGTCTTGGTCAAAGGCGATGAGAAGAATGTCCAAGTGTTCGCACGACCAAACCCGTTTGGAATTGGAGACTGGGTGACGAAGATGATCACGTTCAATGTTGGGAGCATGACCCGTGAAGATGACCACTCCACCCGACTCACCCACCGAGAGAGAAGATGAACCATACCCGGTAGTAGATGTTATCCTAGGCGCTCTACCGCAAACTCATCAACGCTGATAAACTAGAGGGCATAACAAATCACTCACGATGGCTCAAACCTTACCGAACTTAAGATACTTGTGCTACCACTTTCCAAAGATCCTCCACACCTTAAAACGCCGTGCTCTATTTTTCCAAACGTGTTTCCTTTTATAGTTTCATGTCATATTTATAATTCCTCCAGAAAATGATTGCAATACTTGCATTCATAGTTAGGGTTTCAATTTTCAATTTTTAATTGAAGCATTATTTTCATCTGAGAACCTCTTTACTCCTAAAAACACAAAATCCCCGAGTCACCTAAATCAACCTCTTCAAACAAGAAAGGAAACCCTAAGCAAACATCTCACGGAAAGAAGGAAATAGAACGTGTGCACTAAAGGAAAATGATTTGAGCCATCTCGCCCCAATAAAGCCGGAAAGATCTTGCATCGGAGCACGGAGTCCGTAAATGTTCTACGTCATGATAATTACTTCTTTTATCACTAAGGGTTACGTGTGAAGGCGCACCCAAGCGTCGAGAAAGTTCTATTGCGGTCTTGACAAAGGATTATAAAAGAAAACTTTATTCAAATAATCAAATGGAGGAAAAAACCTTGAACCCTACGCCACCGAGTACAAGGAAGATGTTCAAGCGTACAAAATAAGAAGAAAGAATAAAAGAAGTTTTAGCCGCCAAGAGGATCGACATCGCCTCGCACCACCTGCCAGGTTACCCGTCGCCGTCACTGTTGATGCTCCTCCCTTCGAATCTACCTCACCGCTTCATCGACATCTCCGCAGCGACCAGCCAAAGATTCCATTCCAACATCATCGGGAGCATTTAAAAGCGCATCAACATTAGGAGCCGTACCAATTGCTTTCGGGTTTTCGGGTTCCTCGTGTC
Organism: Papaver armeniacum; assembly: GCA_023531295.1. Lineage (NCBI taxonomy): Eukaryota > Viridiplantae > Streptophyta > Magnoliopsida > Ranunculales > Papaveraceae > Papaver > Papaver armeniacum. The sequence goes on along the minus strand of JAJJWW010001438.1, from coordinate 58,679 downwards.
GGAGTCAAGAATTATCACGCCGTCCCGAACCGGTAATCACACTTGCCTTCATTCGAGGTCGTTCATGCTCAACTCTCCGCCTCTTCAACCGCGCCGCAAATCTCTCTCGCCTCGCGCTTACTAGTGTCTTGGGCGTTTCCTCGCGCCTCCGCCGCTCCTCCATGTCAATTGCAAACAAAGTGCATGGATACGTCCTCTGGCAATGCGAAGGTGGGAGATAGACATCTCTTGTATAGCACGGCCGACTTCACGAAGTGGAAGATCAATCCTAGCCATTACTTCTTCGTGCGTATGGTTTTCGGGCTTGTCGACTTCAAAACTTCTTTTCCGGGAAGCAAAGAATGAGCGTCCACCGCTTCCATGATAAACCGCAAAGGAGAGGGAGTTATGAGCACGCACACAAAAAAAAAAAAAAGGAGGAGATCATCAAATCCATCGATCGAGCTTAATCGAAAATCGAGCAAGCATGCACGAGATATAGAATAAACGACCACGTGAGACGATTCTTTATAATCTCACAAGTCGCGAATCCCGAGAAGGAAAAGGAGTCTTTACTTACCACCTATGAAGGTGCTAATTCGGGATAACAATCGGCGAGGCTTATCGGATATACCCGAGGAGAGCCGTGTATGGTGAAGGAAGTACACCCGAAGAAGTGGCCGAGCTCAAATATGCACAAGAGGAACCAGAGCGACTCACCAGACCAAGTCCTATTTCCTTCGCATCCTTAATCAAGACCAACCAGCCTCCGAGGAAACGCCCGACAATGTGAAACTATCCTAAATATGTATTCACTCTAGCTTGGTCATTTCGTATGTCACCATCTCATGCCTACCACACAATAGTGTAACCATTATGTGCTGGCGGGGGACTTAATGTTGATGGTGGATTTTCGTTTAAGGTTAAATTTGTAAATAACCTAAAACTCATGCGCGACATCTTGTGAAAGATAAAGCCATTTATAAAGTGTTGGATACTCCCTCACTTAATTCACTAAGAATGGAGCATGTAGCAACAATCCCATTCTCAGAATACATGAAATTCCTCCAGGTTGGAGCATGTAGCAACAATCCCTTCTGTGAATTTCATATCAGCCTTGTATTTCCGTACTCATTATCGGTGGCATGACGACCGAGTGTTACTCTTCTGAGTAACACGAACCTCCAAGCACTATAATGAATCATTATCGGTGTGGCATGACGATCGAGTGTTACTCTTACTGAGTAACACGAACCTCCAAGCACTATAACGAAACCATGTACGAAATACCCGTGCATGTGCCGATTCTCGGTGTGTTATACTAGCCCGAGCCCTCTCGGTGTGTTATACTAGCCCACCTTGAGCCCCTCTCGGTGTGTTATACTAGCTCCGATTGAGCATCCTAAGATCGACCATATCAGTCCGGATATGATCCGATCGCAGTCATCCAACTCCACAAGCATGATTGGATGACCCCGGATCAATTCCATCACCCCCAAGCATGTATGGAATGCACACGCCACCCCGCATGGTCGACCATTGGCCTTCGCTTGCCAAGAAACCGTCCATACCAAGCATTATGGACTAAAACCCAAATTAGGGTTTGCGGTATATTACATGTGCCGCAAAATCGGTCCTCAACCATCCATCTTCGCAGGTATAGATGGAGGGTGTAGATGTAGACTCAAAAGGCCCGTGAGCATGTCGACACAATCACCATGTGACCGCTTACACACTTGACTAATCGGTCAAAACCAAACATGATTGGTTACAACAAATTCGTCCGCTGAAAGAGCATGGTCGCACGGCTTTGAAAGCCAAAATTAGGGTTTAAGCCATCACGCGCGTCCATCTTCTCCTGCACGAATGGAGGGTCACGAATCGGATCGAGCGTCCTGGCCATACCAAAGCATGACCACCGTGGGCCCATCTACCTCCTCATGCGGTCGGCCAAGGCATATCATGCCCGGCTAATCCAAAACGCCCGCTCAAACATGCGTGGTTACACTTCCCAAATTGCAACCGATCTCGACCGCTCAACTTCACCGGATGATTTGAACGGCTTAGATCACGTTTTCATGGGATAGTCGGTATAGGTGTGAACACTAGCCTACCACCTTCACGTCAAACTAACCTACCAAGACCAACCAAGTCGTCATCTTGGAAAACACGCCGGAAAATGGTGTGGTGCGCGACTCTTTGCGGCATCAAACTCCTATCGCAAATCGATCTCAACCACTCAACTTTACTCCAAATTGAGTGGCTTAGATCGCGTCTTCTTGGGAAAGTGAAGTATGGACATGCACACCGGCATGTTGTCTACACACATGCCCGGTCGGTCCTCTTCAAAACCCTCCCCATGCTTGGTTTTGACCAAGTCAAGAGTGATGCTTGCGCACCTCTTTAAAAACCTAATTTCATCAATCTGGCCGCAGATGAATGTCTCAAACATCATCTCATCCGTCCGACTTCACCAGCTTGGTTATACAACCCCGGTCGGGGAGTTATTTGGTTAGTAAGGAGTCATTACCCATCACTTTATCACACCGTAATGCGCACTCGCATAAAATACACACGATACTTCACAAGTATCGACTCCCTGAATAACACAAGTTATTCAACTCAAAGATTACATGCTATCTTTCGCGGATCCACGATCCACACATTCCGCACATCAATCATGTCACAAACTGGGGATACATACTGGGGTATTGGTCTGGCGGTTTACGGCGTGCGACGTGCAACGCGCCATCACAAGAACGTGTTAGGAAGTCATGGACGGTTAGAGATGAACAGGAGAAGTGGGCAAGACTGGTCGACGCACAACTCCACTACTCCATCACTCCACTTCCTCCACTTCCCACGAGAGACGTGAATGAGGCTCAATGACTTGTATAAATAGGTTCTCCGCCCTATTTCAAACAAAAACACAAGTTCAGACGAGACAGAAAAACCAAGTGTTAATACAAATCGTATTCAAACACCCAGAGCCTGCTTCCATCAACCGCAAGCCTGCTCATCTTTCTATTACAAGTCATAAGCAAGCCAACACCTTCACAATCTCAACACCTTCTTCGCTTCCCTCCCTAAGATCAACCCCATCTCCTTCACTTTGTGACCGAAACAAGTCTGGAACGGCCATTTCTTGGTTTAGGCCGGACTTGCAGCATTGATCTCTCGAATCTACAAGCACTCACCGCGCAAAGGCATTTATTTAAAGGTTTAAATTCATTCCTCATCCACACCCCAAATTACCAAATTTTGCGGAGTAGTTTTCACCCATAAACAACATCATTCTCCGCGTCTCAGCTAATAACAATACACATCACCATCAATTCTCAGTATTCCAGTCCTTATGCACCAACAAACACCAGCTAAACTGCCTGCAATTCAGCATTAGACCTAGCTCTTTCATCTGCTTCTTCCAAGCTTTAATTCGAACTTTCCATGTAATCCAGCTCCAACTAACCTGTAATGATTATTTAGTCTCCACGTTGGCGGATTAGGTTTGTTAAATCTCACTGCCACCAACACAACACCACCTCATTCTCTCTGCCATCTTCTTGACTTTAGTAACACCAATTCAGATTTGAACCAAAACCCTTATTTCTCCTCCACATACAACATCATTGCTTCTCCTCAACTTAAGTACCACCAGAATCATCTAATACCCTTCTTGTTCACCACCAAACTTTTAAATAGAGTCTTGCACCCATATACTCATCACTTCCACCAGATTGCTGTGCAATTCACCATCTCAGCTGCAATCAATTAGTTCCGATTACTTGCTATCCATTTCACTCCTTTGCTGCAATCTCCATTTCCTTGCACTAATACCTGCAGATACAATAACACATACCAGCACCATCCCAGCCATAACTGCAGCTCGCGGATCCATTTTTTAGCTCAGACTCATATAATCTCAACAATTCCATCCCAGCAAAACCAAATCACCAATTCAAGCAACCATTTTCTCTTCTCATACCCTTACTGTCAATTTCTCATTCTTCCTATACGACCCACAGATTCATGGCTAGCTAATGGCATGCCTTGAACAGCCAACTGTTGGCAACAAAACTTGAATTGATGATGGCTATGCACTGTTTATATTTTGAGGAACACAAATCAACTCCTTCCTTGCTAAGAATAATTCATACAAAGCAAACCCATTCATTCATTAATCCAAAACACTCATTCAATTGCATCCATTCACTGAAGTAAACAACATCAGCAACTTCCCTTTCATACTTGGTTGATTTTGTTGTAAAGCTAAACTCGATAAAAACCCATCTCTAATTCCTTTCATTTCCTTTCTTTGATCCAACATCAGAACCTTAACTTCCATCATTCAAACACAAACCCATTTCCATCTCAAACTCATGGCTACAACAAAACTCCATCTTCTTTGTTAGCAAAACTCAATTCAGCTCAAACCCAGTTGTAGAATCGTATGAACTCCTAAAACCCCTCTTTAATCTTGACCATTTCTCAAGATTTAGTGACTGCAGACTTTGTTTCTTCTTCCTGAATTCAACCTGAAACCCATTTTCTCACAACAAACCCTAGTTCTTCATCTGATCTCTTTAACCTCTCATCTTAGAATTCTTCTTTAGCAACAGCTTCCTGTAACAAATTCAAGTAAAACCCCTCTCAAATCCTTTCATTTCTCATGAACCCATCTCTCTGATTTTCTTTCTCAATTCGGGCAACATCATAAATGATATCGGGAGAAAGATGACTGAGAAACTGATTTCTCAGTCTTAGGATAGACTATATCCATGGGACAGATGGCGCCCAACAACTTGATGAGGGTGGCCCTGAGTGAAATTGTTATCTGCTTTTAACAATTCTTTTTGGACTTTTGGATGGTTGTCCCGTATCTTTGGCTTGGCTCCCAGCATCACTTGCCTGCGAAATGATGATTCTGCTCTTTATACTCAAAATGGATGATTTCTCCTTCTTTCGCTCCAAATGACTCCATTGCATCTAATAAACTCAAAAGTAAACATAAGATACATAATTCACCCGAAAATAGCAAAGAAAGCATAAATACTAGATATAAAATTAGATGTTTTAGACACCTATCAAATTCCCCCACACTTAGACTTTGCTAGTCCTCGAGCAAATCAAACAAAATAAATTCTTAAACATACATAAAACTCTGTGTCGTCGAGGCTACTGACACTTTTAGCATAAATAACAAGCCTTTGAACCCCTAGTTGTCCCTAGTGGACGAGTTATAGTCTCGTGAGAGTTTACTAGAGATATACCCACAAAACCTATTTTTGCAACTTAATAGTTCTCCGAAATGATAGTATCCAACGCGCTAAGAAGACATAAATATTCTGCACACTAGTCATAAGAAGTTAGACACATAACATAATCTCATCCTTAAAAGTTGAGAGAGAAATAACCATCCCTTCTCGAAAGAAATTCGGGTTCGGAGTGATCGAAAGTCTCGACTCTGCCTCACAAGAAAGGGTTTTATGAAATTGCTCTCAATAATAAACAGTTTTTTATGAGTCACACATGTGTCCAGATAGGAATGAAGAGAGAATCCTGTGACTCGTTGAATGGTAGGAAGGCATAACCCTCCGAAGTATTTTAAAAACCCACATCTTTTATTCATTTTTGAAAACCCATTTTTCTGACGATCTTGATGCGTGTCGTAGGTGCAATCAAATTAATTAATATTTCCACTCAATTAAAAATAATATAATGGAAGTCAAGTTAGTTCCCACGAGAGCAAGAGATTCTAGTTGTAAAAATTATCACAAAAGGGGGTGTAAAAAGCAAAAGAAAATAAACAAAGCAATTAAAAGATAAAGTTGAAAGCAATAAGAGAGACAAGACCAAGGAATCCTTCTTCGTTCTGAAACAATGAATCAAGTTATGTTCTTTTCTACTTGTTATTAGTCACAAGATTATCACCAACCGTAGGATAGCAGGTCCTCTTAGCTAGCCTCAAAATCCCTTATTTCACCGAGTAACAGTCCGCTTAGTTATAAGATTCTATCCAAAAGAACCACCTTGAGGTTCGCTTACAAGATGTAATTCCCTGAATGCATTAAGATTTATGAATTTAGGTTTAGTACTAATAGTTAAACTCGGTTCGCTTGGTCCACTTTCTAGCGTTGTTTCTACACACAATTGCTCCACGGAATCCCTCCGCAAGGTCTCGTGTTTGCTACTTATGTAAAGAGTCAAGAAACGATTACTTATCTCCTAACTTTCACTAGCTTTAGATCAAATTAACAAATCAATTTAGTTGGCCACCTAAACAATCTATCAATCAATCATGAATGTCTTTAAGATCATTCCTATTAGTAAAAACAAACGATAATCATGTGAAAAACTCAAGATAGAATTGAAACAAAACTCAAAATATATATTAAGAACTAGGAATTCACCCTCAATCAATAATAAAATTAGCTACTCATGTTAAGGAGTTCACACAAAGAATAAAGAAGAGAGAATTTTTGTGTGTGTAGAGATGTCTGTAAAAGATGTAGAAAACTTCTCTATTTATAGGCTTCAATATTCTCCAAATCTTCCAAGGAATAGAATCCTTTTCCTTTAGAAATTCAATTTCCAAATTCAAGTCTTTCTCTTCTCTTCATCTTCTCTTTCCAAATTTGAGTCCAATTCTCCATCCAATTCCTAGTCCAAGTCTTCATACCCATGAGAGAAGTCCATAGAAAATTCTGAATTTTGGCTCATGAAAAGCTCGGTATTATGGCCTAATTTGGCTCTAATACGTCGCCGTGAAGCCACCGAAAATTTCTCCGTCGAGGAATATTCGACGGAATATTCCGTCGATCCACCGTTAGGACTAACGGTCAAAATGGTCAAACCGTCGATCCTGCGTTAGTCAATCGGGTCAAAGGAAGAGAGAGTCAGCTACTGAGTCAGCTTCTAACTCGGCTGATTGGTCTTACTCAGCTGAGTTACCGAGTCGGGTTTAGTAAATCGCCGAGTTGACTCGAGAGAAGGGAGATTCGACGAGTTTCCTCTGTTTCATGACAATTCCGGCCATAATTTCGGGCCATTTTCTTCTCCTTTGTGACATCCTAAACATACATCTAGTTAAGCGACTTCACTTGACATTCCCTCAGGCTGAAAGACAACCACAACCCTTCAATCCGATCTGAGACAATCTCATTTCAGTTCTTCAAACAACACCAACTCTTCACTTCCTAACATTCATTCCCCTTTAAAGCTTGTCTCAATTCACCACAACAGCGATTCACCATACTCATCAAATCGAATTCCTAATTGCAGTGACAACCAACAACATCAACCTCTCCTTGTTCGTTAATCCACAGACCCATTAACTTCACCGATTCAATCTACCAACAATTCCTGCAGCTGCAAACTCAATAGTATTGAGTCAATACCCATCTCTCAGCGAACCCATCCGATTCTCTGAATCTCTTCTTCATCTCGCATCAGCAACCATCAACATACCTCCAGATCGAACCCATCTCAAGCATCAGCAGAATCGATTGAACATCAAACATTTCGTCGATTAAACCCTCACCTTCATGGTAACGGCATCTCGTCATCCTCTCTTCCATCTGTTGTTGAACCAAAACCAGAACCATCTTCATCTTGATATCCAATCCACAATGAGACCCATTTAATCTTCATCTCTCGTAAAACCCATTCTTCAATTCATCAATTCCATCTTCTCGACATCACGTAGTCTTCAATCAAACCCTGATTCATCCATTATCACTTCGAACCACCAATCTCGACATAGCAATATCTCCATCTTCATTTTGTTCACAGAGACAGCAAACCCTCTTCAATGACAGCATCAAAACCCTCAGCTCTCTCTCTCTCTGTTCTTAATTCGATTTCACAATCCGCTCGATCTCTCATCATTATCCCAAATTTTGTCTCAATCTCGAACAAATCAATAGCGAAGCAACTACGCTTCTCGATTCAGTGTGGAAATGAATGAGAGAATTGTTCTCTCAATTTAGGTTAAAGAAACAGGTCGGATAATGACACCCCAGTGATAAGGACCATCCCACTTATTAGATAAGGGATATCCCAGGGATAGTTACACCCTCTGATAAATGATAAGGGGTACCCCGATGACAACCCCCTTAACCTTGATAGGCTGGCTTTAGTACTCCTCCAAATTGGGTTGCCCCTTAACCTCAACTGGGCTCCATATATCAATCGCCTGTAAAATGACCTTTTTGCCCTTTTGGCTCAAATAGAGTAATTTCTTCTTATTTTCCTCTGTGTGACTCCAAAGTAACTACAAAACTCAAAACAAGCGTAAAATACATAATTTACAAGAAAAATAGCAAAGAAAGCATAAACTCTCAGATAGTAAATACGGTGTATTCTACACCTATCAAATTCCCCCACACTTAGACTTTGCTAGTCCTCGAGCAAATCAAACTAAAAACTCACAACTTCAAAGCGTTCAAGCGTCACAAGCATCCAAAGAGTTATGAGGACATAGAGTTTCGCATGCTAGTAATAAGAAGTTAGAAATACTAAAGAACATATTCTCATTCTTAAATGTTGAGTGAGAAATAACCACACCATAATAAGAGAACGCGTGTTTGAGAAACGATCAATAAGCATTTCGCCTCGACTTCGCCTCACCAAAAGGATTTTATGATAATTGCACTCAAAAAGACGGCTTTTTATGGTTCTCACATGTGTGCGGTAGGAATGAAGAGAATTCCCGCAACACGTTGAATGGTGGGAAGGACAACTTCCGAAATATTTTTTAAAAACCCACATCTTTTAATATTTTGAAAAACCATTTTTCCCGACAATCTCTAAGAAAGGAAATCAACCATTTATTATCGAGGATGAGATAACTTACTCACCTTCACATCCGATCGCCAATTATGATAACACCACTCTCACGGCATCCAATAGAAACGTCTTCCTCTCCTCGTTTTGATCTTCTTGGTCTTCGTCTTCGTTTTCAACTATTGGTGATAAACTCTCGAATTTCATAAACCCTTGACAATTTGTAACCTTTACCTTAAATCCTTGTCGCTTGAAACTTTCTTATAGATTTTCCTTCCCCACGGCTTATTAAAAAAACAAATATTTCTTTTTTTTTTTTTTTTTTTTTTTTTTTTTTTTTGAAAAACAAGAGAAATTAAATACAAAATAAACCATGGCCGTGGGAGAAGTATTTTACCGCTTGATTCTTCACAACTTGTATCGCCTCAAAATCATAAACTTCAAAAATTCTCACCTTTTGATTTTCTTCGCTCTTGTGAATAAGTCTTTATACTTGGATATAGAATTATGCTCATTGTATTGTAAGTCCTCAACATATATGTAAAAATCTGCTCTTTGTATGTTGCTTTACTTGAGTTTGAAATTTGCTCTTTTTCTCATTCCGTTGCTTGTAAACCTTAAACTTTTCCAACTTTCCTTGTAGATTTTAATGTCGCTCCTTGTTGATGATGATGGTGTTTCTATGGATCCGTTGTTGTCGTGAGAGAGAATGGTGCTAACTGCAAATCGAACTACAAGAAGGAAGCTTTCATCTATAGACGTCATCCTCATGATTGACAAAATTAGCACTCAAGAGATCAAAGAGTAGTGCTTCTAGTGGTGGGAGGTTGGGTAGCTCACCATTCTACCCGGAATTAACGTACGGTGACACACACTCAAAAGAAGCTCTTTAGTATATGGAAAATTTCTGGTCGGTGCCTCACATGATATGAATACGGGTAGTCTCCACTAATGATTGATCAGCAACTCTAATAATGCATTTCTCCCTGCACCAAATTCGCATCACCGGCATGATTAAATCCATTATTTAACACTCAAACAAGCAAGAAATCCGTATGTAGTTCTCTAACACTTCCAAGTTCAATTATGTCGGGCCAAAATCTCTATGTAAACATACCTAGAAGTATGCTAGTGACTCTAAAATCTCTAAAAGTTGGAGGTTTATGTAAAACTTTTTTTTTTTTTCAAAATTTTTTAATTTTTTTGTAATTTTTTTTTTTTAAAATACATGCTTAACCACTCCCCCACACTTAAACCTTACATTGTCCTCAATGTAATTGAATCCTCCTAGTAAAGTCAAGGTGGGAAATTTTAACATGATAAGGAACAAGAAAAAGAAATAACAAAAAGCAAAAAGATAAGAAATACAAAACCTATGGGTTGCCTCCCATTAAGCGCTTGTTTTAAAGTCGACGGACCCGACTTAGCTCTTGCATGATTCATTCCCCATATACTAACAATCAAAATTTGAGGATCCACCCATAATACCTTTTTGCAAACAATAACTCCATACAAATATTAGCACAAGAAAACAATAGTGAAATTATCGCTCGATAGAAATTTCCCCCACACTTATTCTCGTCCACACTCGGAAGTGTATAAAGAACATAGAAATTGGGAACTTCCATGTATTCCTCTTGGCAAACCTGCATAGTGTTAGCATCAAGTGTTTCCAATGGTGGATATCTAGAAACAAAATCATCCAAAAATACTTTCGAAGCACATACATTCAAACCAATAAGAGGTAACGGAGAAGAATCAATATGCAAAGGGTTAGACAAACCTTGCACAATTTCTTGTATTATAGAATCCTCTTCATCCTTAAAAAATTCGAGTGAATTACTTACCTCTTGTATATCGTGGTCCTCTATTAAACCTTGCAACCATTCTTCGTCGTTTTCTACCTTAACCAAAGTCTTGGCATCATTAAAATCATTGGCAAGTTCAATTGGGTCTTCCACAAAATCAATGAATGTGGTTTCATCCTCTAGTATCATCTCTTCAACATTCTCATCATCGAAATCGGGCCATTCACTAAAATGATTCTCATCGGTATAAATTGTAAGATCTTCTTGTGCGGGTGTTACACCGTTTATAACAATAGGTAAGTCATACCCAATCTCCTCCTTTTGAATAGGCGAAGGATCGTTATTATGATCTGGAGTTGGAATAACTTTATCCTTGTTACAATAATTTTCATAAGGTTCAAAATCATCATCGTAACCCATATAATAACGTTTTTCACGCTCTATTCTTAAAGTTCTTTTAGCTTTAAGAATTTCTTCATCCGATGCTATGCCTTCATCGATCAATTGATAGAACCTTCTCTCAAGTTCCCTCAAACTAGGTTGCCTTGCACCAAGGAGATCACACATAGATTTAGAAGCATAACTATCCTCCCCTCCTAGTGATTGTTCACTTACATACCCGTCATAAGGTTGTTGATATGTATGAGAATATCCATAAAGTCTGTATCCTAAGGATGGTTGGAAATTGCCATAATGTTGAGGTTGAAAACCGTATTGATTGTTGTAATATGCTTGCTCTTTCCCACCATACATGGAAAACCGATACCTGAAATAAGATTCTCAGAAACCTAAGTTAGATACGGTATAGAATCTAACAAAGCAAGAATATAGCAAAAGAAAAATAAAAACAACTAAAATCGTCCGCTGCTTCCCCGGCAGCGGCGCCAAAATTTGATGCGTGTCGTAGGTGCAATCAAATTAATTAATATTTCCACTCAATTAAAAATAATATAATGGAAGTCAAGTTCGTTCCCACGAGGAGCAAGAGATTCTAGTTGTAAAAATTGTCACAAAAGGGGGTGTAAAAAGCAAAAGAAAATAAACAAAGCAATTAAAAGATAAAGTTGAAAGCAATAAGAGAGACAAGACCAAGGAATCCTTCTTCGTTACGAAACAATGAATCAAGTTATGTTCTTTTCTACTTGTTATTAGTCACAAATTATCACCAACCGTAGGATAGCAGGTCCGCTTAGCTAGCCCCAAAATCCCTTATTTCACTGAGTAACAGGTCCGCTTAGTTATCAGATTCTATCCAAAAGAACCACCTTGAGGTTCGCTTACAAGATGTAATTCCCTGAATGCATTAAGATTTATGAATTTAGGTTTAGTACTAGTAGTTAAACTCGGTTCGCTTGGTCCACTTTCTAGCGTTGTTTCTACACACAATTGCTCCACGGAATCCCTCCGCAAGGTCTCGTGTTTGCTACTTATGTAAAGAGTCAAGAAACGATTACTTATCTCCTAACTTTCACTAGCTTTATATCAAATTAACAAATCAATTTAGTTGGCCACCTAAACAATCTATCAATCAATCATGAATGTCTTTAAGATCATTCCTATTAGTAAAAACAAACGATAATCATGTGAAAAACTCAAGATAGAATTGAAACAAAACTCAAAACATATATTAAGAACTAGGAATTCACCCTCAATCAATAATAAAATTAGCTACTCATGTTAAGGAGTTCACACAAAGAATAAAGAAGAGAGAATTTTTGTGTGTGTAGAGATGTTTGTAAAAGATGTAGAAAACTTCTCTATTTATAGGCTTCAATATTCTCCAAATCTTCCAAGGAATAGAATCCTTTTCCTTTAGCAATTCAATTTCCAAATTCAAATCTTTCTCTTCTCTTCATCTTCTCTTTCCAAATTTGAGTCCAATTCTCCATCCAATTCCTAGTCCAAGTCTTCATACCCATGAGAGAAGTCCATAGAAAATTCTGGAATTTTTGGCTCGCCGAAAAACTGGTATTATGGCCGGAATTTGGCCGGAATAATCGTCGTCGGCCACCTGAAAATTTCTCCGTCAAGGGAATATTCGACGGAATATTCCGTCAGTCCACCGTTAGGACTAACGGTCAAAATGGTCAAACCGTCAGTCTGCGTTAGTCAATCGGGTCAAAGGAAGAGAGAGTCAGCTACTGAGTCAGCTTCTAACTCGGCTGATTGGTCTTACTCAGCTGAGTTACCGAGTCAGGTTTAGTAAATCGTTGAGTTGACTCGGTAGAAAGGGAGATTGACAGAGTTTCCTCTGTTTCATGACAATTAGGCCATAATTTCGTGCCATTTTCTTCTCCTGTGACATCCTAAACATACATCTAGTTAAGCGACTTCACTTGAAGATTCCCCTGTGCAGCGCTTAACCATGACCCTTCAATCCGATCTGAGACAATCTCATTTCAGTTCTTCAAACAACACCAACTCTTCACTGCCTAACCATTCATTCCCCTTTAAAGCTTGTCTCAATTCACCACAACAGCGATTCACCATACTCATCAAATCGAATTCCTAATTGCAGTGACAACCAACAAGATCAACCTCTCCTTGTTCGTTAATCCACGTGAGACCCATTAACTTCACCGATTCAATCTACCAACAATTCCTCAAGCAGCCGCAAACTCAATAGTATTGAGTCAATACCCATCTCTCAATGAACCCATCCGATTCTCTCGAATCTCTTCTTCATCTCGCAGCAAAGAACCATCAACATACCTCCGTAGATCGAACCCATCTCAAGCATCAATTAATCGATTGAACAAAGAAACATTTCGTCGATTAAACCCTCACCTTCATGGTAACGGCATCTCGTCATCCTCTCTTCCATCTGTTGTTGAACCAAAACCAGAAACCATCTTCATCTTGATATCCAATCCACAACAGACCCATTTAATCTTCATCTCTGTAAAACCCATTCTTCAATTCATCAATTCCATCTTCTCGACATCACAGAGTCTTCAATCAAACCCTGATTCATCCATTATCACTTCAACCACCAATCTCGACATAGCAATATCTCCATCTTCATTTTGTTCACGAGACAAGAAACCCTCTTCAATGACATCAAAACCCTCGGCTCTCTATCTCTCTGTTCTTAATTCGATTTCACAATCCGCTCGATCTCTCATCATTATCCCAAATTTTGTCTCAATCTCGAACAAATCAATAAAGAACGGCCGCTTCTCGATTTCAGTGTGGAAATGAATGAGAGAATTGTTCTCTCAATTTAGGTTAAAGAAACAGGTCGGATAATGACACCCCAAAGGATAAGGACCATCCCACTTATTAGATAAGGGATATCCTGGGATAGTTACACCCTCGATAAATGATAAGGGGGTACCACGATGACAACCCCCTTAGCCTTGACTGGGCCTGGCTTTAGTACTCCTCCAAATTGGGTTGCCCCTTAACCTCAATGGGCTCCATATATCAATCGCTCATAAAATGACCTTTTTGCCCTTTTGGCTCAAATAGAGTAATTTCTTCTTCTTTTCCTCCGTGTGACTCCAAAGTAACTACAAAACTCAAAACAAGCGTAAAATACATAATTTACAAGAAAAATAGCAAAGAAAGCATAAACTCTGTATAGTAAATACGGTGTATTCTACACCTATCAGATCTCTACGAAAGGAACTCAACCATTTAACGAAGGTGGGAATATGCTTACTTACCTCGTTATCCGTTCGACGTGCAGCTAGCACCACTCTCACAACATCCATAGAAACGTCTCCGGTCTTCAATTGGTGTCTTCATCTTCGTCTTCGGTCTTCAACTGTCGATGATAACTCTTGAACTTCGTAGAATCTTGACAATATGATTCTTTTCCTCTGATTCCTTGTTGCTTGAAACTTCATTGTAGATATTCCTTCTTCCATTGGCTTTATTGAAAAAAAAAATACAAAACTAAAAACGAACTATACAAACCCAAAATATGATACAATGAATTTTTCTTGTCTCTACCTTTTTCTCTATTTTTTTTTTCCTCTATTTTTTTTCTATTTTTTTTTCTTCTATTTTTCTTTTAGATTTTTTTTTTCTTTTTTTATGAGACAAGAAAAATAAAACAAATACAAAATGAAAACAAAACGAAACAAAATAATAAAACTAATAATGAACCTAACAAAATTTTCTCTTGTTTTTTTTTTCTTTTTTCTTCAATTTTTTTTTCTTTTTTTTTAATTTTTTTTTTTTTTTTTTTTTTTTGAGACAAGAGAAAATAAAATACAAATAAAATAAAAATTTAAGTACAAAGGCCATGGTGTAAGTACTTTACCACATGATTCTTCACAACTTGTATGTCTCGATATCATAAACTTCTCGAACTCTCATCTTGATAATCTTCGCTCTTGTATATAAGTCTTCAACTTGTAAAAATTCTGCTCCTTGTCTTGTTGCTTTACTTGAATCTGAAATCTGCTCATTTCTGCGATGTTGCTTGTAAACCTTGAACGTCTTCAACTTTCCTTCGAATTTGTGATGCTCCTCTTGTTGATGATGATGGTGTTTCTATGGACCTGTTGGTGTAAAGAGAGATAAAGTGGATGGTGCTAACTGCGAACAAGATTACAAGTGGTATGTAAGTTAGCAATTCGATGTCACCATCATGGTTGATAAAAATAGCTCTCAAGAGATCAAAATAGTGCTTCTATTGGTGGGAGGTTGGGTAGCTCACCATTCTACCCGGAGTTTACGCACGGTGACACACACTCTAAAAGCACATATTTAGACGGGTACAAAGTATTGAAGGTCGGTGCCTCTCATGATGCAACATGGGTAGTCTCCACTATAGGGGACCACTAATTTAATACCGAATCAGTCTGTACCTTGTTTGCCACTGGCATGGTTAAATCCAACTTTAACTCTTATACAAGTAAGAAACCCGATCATGTTCTCTGTCATCTCTAAGTTCAGTCACTCTTATGAGATTCTCGATGTAATCTTAGCGACATGTATACTATGTGACTCTAAACTAACTACAAGTTGGAGTTTTTTTTATTCACTAATTCATAAAAAAGTTGAAAATTTTGAAAATTTCACAATGCAAATGCTTAACCACTCCCCCACACTTAAACTTTACATTGTCCTCAATGTAAATTGAATCGTCCAAAGAAAGTCAAGGTGGGAAATATTATAACAATATGCGACAAGAAAAAGTAAAAACAAGAAAAGAAAAAGTAAAAGATAAGAGATACAAAACCTATGGGTTTCCTCCCAGTTAACGCTTGGTTTAAAGTCGTCAGCCCGACTATATCCTTGCAAGATTCATTCCCCATACACCAACAATCTGAAAAGTTGGAGATCCTTCCATAGAAACTGTTTTGCAAACACTAGCTTCACACAAATATTAGTAATATAAAACAGAAATGAAGCTATTAACCGATAAAAGCTTCCCCCACACTTATTCTTGTCCACACTTGGAAGTGTATAAATAATATAGAAGTCGGGTACTTCCACGGTTTCTTGTTCCAAAACCTGCATAGTATGAGAATCAAGTATCTCTAATGGAGGAAATCGAGAAACAAATTCATTCAACAATATTCTCGAAGCACATACATTCAAACCAATAAGAGGTAAAGGAGAAGAAATAATAGGCAAAGGGTTAGATGAACCTTGCACAATCTCTTGTATCATGGAATCCTCTTTATCCTTGAAAAACTCAAGTGAATTATTCACCTCCTTTATATCATGTTCCTCTATCAAACCTTGCAACCATTCTTCGTCCGTTTCTGCATTAACCAAAGTCTCGACATAAACATCATCATTACAATCATTTGCAAGCTCAATTGGGTCTTCCACAATATTGGTCAAACCGGTCTCATTCTCAACATTCTCCTCTTCATTAGACTCAAACCTTGTTGCAAAGTTGTCATCAAATGTCTCCAAGGGTTGGTTCTTTTTAACACAATCATCTTCGTCTTCATTTTTCAGACTCACCATAATAAGAATCTTTGTCGGTTCCCAACCCTTATCACGACGTTGTTTAAGTTCCATATGAATGGACCTACTAATTTCGTCGACAAGCTCTCCCGAGGCTCCATCATCTTCCAACTTGTATAATTTCTGCGCAAGTTTCTGACGTTCACACGCTTACAACCGCTGGCTACAATAGGTTCTCTTCCCCATGACTCTTCCCTTTGAATGGGTGAATGATCATAACTGTAGGAGCAGAATATCGCAGCAAGGATATACTTGCGAAGTCCTCGCCAATGACACTTTACAAGTGTCGTAGACTGATGACGCAATAGATGGTGGTGATAGAAACATGAAGAAAGCGCGAAGATCTTGCGAAAACTAGAGTGTCTGTGAGACTTAACATTTATACTCTGCGAGATATCGCAAGGTAAATCCGAAATCAAGGGAAATATTAGTTTTACATGAGCTGTCATCCACTATGTAAACACTATATAAAGAGGAGAGCAGGAGAGAGAAGGAGGGACACACATTTTAGGAGAGAGAAATAATTTTTAGAAGGAGAGACATATTTTTGGAGAGGAAAACTCATTTTGTTAGGAGAGAGATATTATTTTACAGGGAGAGATTTATTTTCTTTATCATCTTCTTCCCCAAATAATTAGATCTAGAGTTCTACAAAATATCCATTAATGGAGATTGTAAATATAATACTAATGTAACCTCAACAATCATAGTGAAGAACCGTGGATGTAGATCACATTGATCGAACCACGTAAAAAATCCTTGTGTCTCCATTTATAATTTTAGCATTTTTATCTTTATTTTGGTTATGAAATAAGTTAGATCTAGAAATTATTATCAAGATATGGTGAGGGGTGTAGTGTAGGATTTCCTGCAACTACATATGCGCTAGAAACAGGGAGAGAGTAATAGATTTTGTCCTTCCTGTAACTTGTTGGATCAAGAAATTTCCATGAAAATTAGTTACTGTTCATACTTTTTTATTTAGATCTATAAAATTTAGGTTCAAAAATGGAAGTTTTATGGAAGAAATCACACTTTCAGGGAGAAAACACCGTCAAAAATTCAAGGACATGAAAAGAGGATGAGAAAAAAATAGGTTGATGTGATGAAATTCAAGGAAGAAAGCTAATTTTTTAATGGACGATTTCATATTCAGGAGAAAAAGCAAGAGGAAAATTGTTGAAGGAAATAAAGGAAGAACGAAGATAAGGATAAGAACAAAACACTGCGATTTTTATCACAAACAGAAACTCGCACAGATGGTTTGAGTTGGAGTAAAGAAGCTTGATGTCGCAAGATCAAATCTCGCCACACTCATATTTTTTCACATTTTTTCTACAGCCTGGAGAGGAGAAAAGAATAAGAGGTGGCTACATGCATATCTTCGCAAACAACAAGCAGCCCAGATGGTCAGAGAAGAAGTATGTAAACCAGAGGACTCGGGTTCGAATCTCCCTCCTCGCAAAGAATTTTTTTCTCCCCAAAGAAGGGAAATAATGGATAATTTCGCAAGGTTGTTTCATTATTTCGCAAGCAAGAGGCAGCACAGTTGGTTACCTGCGAAATTAATGAGTTCATGGTCGCGAGTTCAAATCTCAATGAACGTGTATTTTTCGCATGGATTTTTCGCAAGAGTATTTCGCACAGAAGAAAGTAAGTTATTATTTCGCAGAGATAGTTCGCAAAACGAAGCCAGCAAAGTTGGTCGGAGGTAAAGACAATGAGCTTGAGGTCGCAGTTCAATTCCCACCTCTCGCGAATTTTCGCATATTTTTGAACTTTCAAATGAGAAGAAATGGAATAAGGTTATGAAATTATGTGTTTCTTTCTCGCATCAATTCTAGCTCACACTTTTTGGAAATGCTGAAAAAGAAAGGAAGAATGATCAATATGGTCTTTATCGCAAAGCTCGCTAGGTGATCAATATTTTTTTCCTATATTTTTTCCAGTATCAAAGGGTGAATATAAGTCATGTATTAGCATTTTTTCTTGCGATCCTTTTGCACAAGAGAGGATATCACAATTGGTCACGAGCGAACATGAGGAGCTTAAGGTCGCGGGTTCGAATCCCACCTTCGCATATTTTTGAACTTATAAGAGCGAAGAAATGGAGTAAAGTTATAGTATTGTATGTTTCTTTCGCAAGCGGAAATAGCCTAGATGGTCGGCGAGTGAAGAGAAGGAGTTTGATGTCTAGAGTTCGAATCTCCCCATTCGCAAAGAATTTTTGCACTTTGCAAATGTTTACCTTGCGAATGTTCGCAAGATAAACACTTCGCAGACGTTCGTTTACTTTATGCAAATGTTTACTTCGCACAGTCTTTTGAAAATCTCGCAAGGATATCTCGCAAGAAGAAAGTAGGTGATTATTTCGCAGAACACTTCGCAGAGGCAAGGCTAGCACAGTTGGTTAGAGGCATGAATGCAAGCGAAGGTCGCGGGATCAATTCTTGCTTCTCGCATATTTATTTTTGTTATGCGAAATTTCGCAAGGACTTTGCTTATTTCTCAAAGAAGAAAGTTGATGATTATCTCGCAAATTAATTTCGCAAGAGAGGGTTAGAACAGTTAGTATGGTGCGAGAATATGCAAGAGGCAGGTCAAGGGTTCAAATCTCATTTCTCACACTTCTTTTTGCTGTGAGATAATTATATTTTGTGCGACATTTATACATTTCAAGGATGCTAGCTTCGCAAGCAAATCATATACTTCGCAAGAGACAACAACAACAACAAACCACAAAAGCTAAGTACCAATTTCTTTGAACATTTTACTTTTACAGAAAATAAAAGATTTTTGATTTGATATAAAAAAAAAAAAAAAATTTAAAAAGATTTCAAGATCTCAAAGATTTCAAAGATTTCAAAATTATAAAGAATTACAAAGATTTCAAAGATTTCTAAATTACAAAGATCTTAAAGATTTCAAAGATTCGAGAAAAATCTCATGATTAATTTATATATTTCTCTTGAATATTTACTTTACTTCAAATGATATGATATTATGAGAATGAATGAAAGAAATGACAGAAATGAAGGAATGAATGAAAGGATGAATGAAAGAATGAAGACATGCGATAATTTCGCAAAGATAATGAGAAGAGATAATCAAAAATGAATGATTGAATGAATTGACAAAAATGAATGAGTGAGTGAATGGGACGAACCTTTATGGCGTACACCCTAGTTCGCGAATAATATTTCGTAAGAGGCAAATGTAAGACCTAAAGTGCGTCATATAATGGGGTATCTCTTGACATGGCTCATTGAAAAGGTTACACCGCTCCTGGAACCTGAGTCATGGAGATTGGGGATAATAACATCCATCCGGGAGAGATACCTTGGATTTCCAACTATATAAGGTTATACCCTGGTTGGACGACCGAGGGTCTCTTCCAAGGAGTCAGCGTATGACCAAGGCGCCGAGGTACACGGTTGAGTCAAGAGTGCGGGGAGCATGGAACTTCCTTACCACTCTTGACAAGTCTTGGCACATGCTTTGCACTCGGCCCGAAGAAAACTCCACTTAGGGTGCGATCTCGTAACCATAAGCCCTATAGGTATAAGGGATAAGAGGCTGCGAAAACAACTGCTTCTTTGTTAAGACCGGGATGGGAGGATCTAGTCTTGTATGGCCGATGTACACCTCCTTGAAGGGGCAACCAGGAGAAGATAAGGGCGGCACCCTCCATTAGGGAGCTGATAAGTGTCAAAAGACGCAAATGTCATGAGGCTTAATTTTCGCAAGGAAATTTAGGCTTGTCATATTTGTGCAATGATCCTGAAGAGGCAATAATACAAAAGACAAAGATAAGGCGAGATCAATGGGTTTTTACATGAAAGTGTAAAGACGTCCTGCGATTTCGTCGCAAGACGGCAATGTCATGGGGCTTTATGTTTGCAAGAATATTTAGGCCTGTCATATTGTCGCAATAATGAGGGGTGGCAAAATAAGACCTTTAACTAGGAAGGCAAAATAAGACCACACAGAATAAATGATAAGGCAAGATCAATGGGTCATTACATGAAAATGTAAAAATGTCCTGCGATCTTGTCGCAATGACAAAATTCAACATAAACAATTTGGATGAAGGTAATAAAGTTCTTTTATCGCAAAAAAGATTACATGATAAGCTTGCGAGCTTGAGAAAATGATTAAATGATAAACTTGCGAACATGTACATAATAATGAGACTGAGGCAATGCAAATGCGATACACTTGATATTATGATCATATTATTATGCGATACTAATAGTGCAGGAATAAGAAAAGATGAAGCACAAGTAAGAACTTGCGAGAAACAATAAATACGCAAAGAGGAATGCATATACTAGAGACAAAATCAGAGAAATGAAGAATGGAAGCGATTTAAAGCTACATTAATTTTAGAGCGGCAAAATGAGCTAAGTAACACAAACATTGGCTATACATTGCAGTAGATAAGCATTCTCATCATACAAGCATCATACTCGCATCATGAACACATCGCATAAGCATTTCATGGCATAAACATCGCATACACATTTCATAACATAATCATTCATAAGTATTATATTCGCACAAGTATTTTACAAAACTTCGCAGATTATTCGAAATTTCATGTAATTATTCAAAACGTCAGAGAGATATTCGAATTTCGCGAATTATTAAGAATTTCGTGAGAATGTGATTATTTCACAAGATAAGATAAGCGGCTGAAGAGATTATACTATCGCATGAGCACAAGATATGAGACGAGGGCAAAATAAGAATGAAAAAATAATTCGCACAATCAACACTTTCTCAAGGATTCTACCCTCATATATAAAGAACAGAGGCAACTATGGATAACCAAGAAAATATTTTATGTTCTTTATCTTCTCGGCAAGAATCACTTCCAAAGAAGATATTCACCAATGAACAACAAGAATCCTCACCAAAAATGGAATAATAACCCATGAACGGAGGCAATACTTTTTATACTTCAAGGATTAATACTTCTTATTCACTTCGCAAAGCTTCGGAATTTCGCAAAAGAATAGCATTGCATGAGGCAGAGAGCATGGAGTAATAATTTCGCAATACTTCTTATTCGCAATCAAGGACGGATACTTCTATGCTTCTCAAAGGATACTTCATACTTCTTATATATTTCGAGGATTAAGTACTTCTTATACTTCTTCAAGGATACTTCATACTTCTCATACTCCAAGGGTTGATATTTCTAATTTATTTCGCAAAGATTCGGAACTTCGCAAAAGAATAGAGGCAAGTAAGTACTTTTCAAGTCCAGTATTCTTCCGCTCGTTCCTTCATCAACAAAGATCAAAGACTACTACAACAACGGATTTTTCTTAAAGATCGCTCTTCAAGCAATATTCAAGAAAAAATAGGCAAGATGTAGGAGCGAATATCGCAACAAGGATATACTTTGCGAAGTCTCGCCAATGACACTTTACAAGTGTCGCGCAGATCGATGACGCAATAGATGGTGGTGATAGAAACATGAAGAAAGCGCGAAGATCTTGCGAAAACTAGAGTGTCTGCGAGACTTAACATTTATACTCCTGCGAGATGTCGCAAGGTAAATCCGAAATCAAGGGAAATATTAGTTGTACATGAGCTGTCATCCACTATGTAAACACTATATAAAGAGGAGAGCAGGAGAGAGAAGGGGGGACACACATTTTAGGAGAGAGAAATAATTTTTAGAAGGAGAGACATATTTTTGGATAGGAAAACTCATTTTGTTAGGAGAGAGATATTATTTTACAGGGAGAGATTTATTTTCTTTATCATCTTCTTCCCCAAATAATTAGATCTAGAGTTCTACAAAATATCCATTAATGGAGATTGTAAATATAATACTAATGTAACCTCAACAATCATAGTGAAGAACCGTGGATGTAGATCACATTGATCGAACCACGTAAAAAATTCTTGTGTCTCCATTTATAATTTTAGCATTTTTATCTTTATTTTGGTTATGAAATAAGTTAGATCTAGAAATTATTATCAAGATATGGTGAGGGGTGTAGTGTAGGATTTCCTGCAACTACAATAACTACGATCTGGAGTCGGGTAAGAAGAAATGTTCCAAAAATTGGTTTGTGCGACGTTCTCTCTATCACGGTCAAGTTGGTCTAGCATTTGTTTCATGTCTTGTAATCCATTCAAAATCTACATACAACTCGAATAAAGCCAATTAGAAGTAGAATTATCCCACCTAGGTGCTTGACTTACATACCCACTACAAGGTTGTTGTTGGTATGTATGAAAATCACCATAAGGTTCTCTAGGATATGCATCATAGCCAATAAACTGGTTTTGATTGTATCCCATAGATGGTGGGTAATTGTCATAGTGTTGAGGTTGTTGAAAACCGTATCCATCGCTCCAATATGCTCCGTCCATAGTAAGTACCTGAAAAGAGTTCTCAAAACGATGTCAAAACCAGAAAATAAGAAAAACTAAAAATAAAACTAAAAACAAAAATAAGAAACCAAAAACAAGTGACAACCGCTGCCTCCCCGACGCCAAAATCTGATCGGTTGTCAGCCGACACAAAAATAAATTACACTTTCTTACTACTCAAAATATAAATATAGCAAGGGAAAGAAAGGATCGTTCCCACAGAGAGGACTTTGGTTGTCAAATTGTTTCGGTTTCCTATAAATAACACCGAGGGGTTTTCTAATTTTTATATACTAAAATAAAATAAAATCAAATTAAGAAAAGTAAACAAATAAATTCAAAGATGTGAAAGCATTGGTTAAGGATTTCGTTTTCATTCACAAACATATTCTTGTCTTAATAACTAGAATTGATATTTTAATCTCTATTTTATCAAAGGCCCTAGAATACCTTGATCGCAAGTATATCCCGCAAATCTCATCTTGTCATCAACAAACACATTAAAAGATGCGAATATGAATTATATATTAAAGAACAACCTAACGTGTAAAAGCACTAATCAAGTTTAATTCCCTAGATGCGTTAAGTTCTATGAAATCAAGCCAATCAAAGCAATCGAACGTGTAAAAGCACTAATTCGATTTAACAAAGTTTATGGTTCACATAAGATCATAAGAATGTATCACTACAAACTATAATCTTATTTATGCTACTTGCAATCAGGAATTATCACTTTTGCGTATAATAACCCTAATCTAGCAATAAAGATGAAAGCAAACTCAATCGATTCGCGACTCGACTAAACAAGCATTCAAATCATGTAACAATATTGATGGTGAATCATAAACGATAATACTGAGACAAAACTAATATATCAAACAAGGATTCATGTTATGTGAAATCAACTTTATCCATAACCAATAGAAAACTCTAGCTCATGTTCATGGAGTTCATCACAAGAAGAAAAAGAAAAGCTTTCATCTTTCTAAACCCTAGAAAACAAAGTAGAGGCAAAAGATCCCATAAAGAGATATAAATTTTCTCTTTTATAGGTGTCCAAGAAGTCCAATTCTCGTGCATAGAATCCCTGCCAATTGTTGCCAATACTAGCCCATGAATGAAGCCAAGTTAGAACAGTCCAGGTCCATCTGAGTCGACCGGGTCAGCTGACTGGATCGGTGAGTCAACTCACCTTACTCCGATCACGGCATGGTTTCTTATGTTACAGACGGATCCAGGACAATTTCAGGCCTTTTATCTTCAATTTCTGCAGAGCCTAACATACATCTATTCATGCACTTCCATTCTCTTCTTAGACCATCAAATTACAGCTACACATGCTTGCAAATCATCTCCTGCTGCTTTCGTCTATAAATCACCTGCAACAGGTTCAATTCATCCTTCTCTTCAGCTGCATAAATTAGCAAGACCACCCTTCTATTCCTGCAATTCCCTACAGCTCTCAGCTCCATATCCACTGTCACTGCACTTGCATCTTTAGCACTTAGCTTCAGTGCAGCTGCAATTACAGCTTTCCTTCTGAGCATCGCCTTCCAACTTCTTTCTGATCTTCTCGAGCACCATTGCTTGCAACTGCACATTCATTATCACCTCACATAGCATTCTCCGCGTCTCAGCTAATAACAATACACATTACCATCAATTCTCAGTATTCCAGTCCTTATGCACCAACAAACACAATCTAAACTGCCTGCAATTCAGCATTAGACCTAGGTCTTTCATCTGCTTCTTCCAAGCTTTAATTCGAACTTTCCCTGTAATCCATCTCCAACTAACTCTAACAGTTATTTAGTCTCCACCGTTGGCAGCATTAGCTTTGTTAAATCTCACTGCCACCAACACAACACCACCTCATTCTCTCTACCATCTTCTTGACTTTAGTAACACCAATTCATATTTGAACCAAAACCCTTATTTCTCCTCCACATACATCATCATTGCTTCTCATCAACTTAAGTACCACAAGAATCATCTAATACCCTTCTTGTTCACCACCAAACTCTTAAATAGAGTCTTGCACCCATATACTCATCACTTCCACCAGATTTCTGTGCAATTCACCATCTCAGCTGCAATCAATTAGTTCCAGTGCTTGCTATCCATTTCATCTCCTTTGCCTGCAATCTCCATTTCCTTGCACTAATACCTGCAGATACAATAACACATACCAGCACCATCCCAGCCATAACTGCAGCTCGCGGATCCATTTTTTAGCTCGGACTCATATAATCTCAACAATTCCATCCCAGCAAAACCAAATCACCAATTCAAGAAACCATTTTCTATTCTCATACCCTTACTGTCAATTTCTCATTCTTCCTATACGACCCACAGATTCATGGCTAGCTAATGGAAAGCCTGGAACATCCAACTGTTGGCAACAAAACTTGAATTGATGATGGCTATGCACTGTTTATATTTTGAGGAACACAAATCAACTCCTTCCCTGCTAAGAAAAATTCATACAAAGCAAACCCATTCATTCATTAATCCAAAACACTCATTCAATTGCATCCATTCACTGAAGTAAACAACATCAGCAACTTCCCTTTCATCCTTGGCTGATTTTGTTGTAAAGCCAAACTCGATAAAAACCCATCTCTAATTCCTTTCATTTCCTTTTTTTGATCCAACATCAGAACCTTAACTTCCATCATTCAAACACAAACCCATTTCCATCTCAAACTCATGGCTACAACAAAACTCCATCTTCTTTGTTTGCCAAATCTCAATTCATCTCAAACCCGGTTGTAGAATCGTATGAACTCCTAAAACCCCTCTTTAATCTTGACCATTTCTCAAGATTCGGTGACTGCAGACTTTGTTTCTTCTTCCTGAATTCAACCTGAAACCCATTTTCTCACAACAAACCCTAGTTCTTCATCTGATCTATTTAACCTCTCATCTTCGAATTCTTCTTTAACAACAGCTTCATGTAACAAATTCAAGTAAAACCCCTCTCAAATACTTTCATTTCTCATGAACCCATCTCTCTGATGTTCTTTATCAATTCGGGCAACAACATAAATGATATTGGGAGAAAGATGACTGAGAAACTGATTTCTCAGTCTTAGGCTAGACTATATCCATGGGACAGATGGCGCCCAACAACTTGATGAGGGTGGCCCTGAGTGAAACTGATATCTTCTTTTAACAATTCTTTTTGGACTTTTGGCTGGTTGTCCCTTATCTTTGGCTTGGCTCCCAGCATCACTTGCCTGCGAAATGATGATTCTGCTCTTTATGCTCAAAATGGATGATTTCTCATTCTTTCGCTCCAAATGACTCCATTGCATCTAATAAACTCAAAAGTAAACATAAGATACATAATTCACCCGAAAATAGCAAAGAAAGCATAAATACTAGATATAAAATTAGATGTTTTAGACACCTATCAGGGCCCACAGTGATCGTGTTGATACTTACCGGACCTGCTTAGTCTATTCCTGGACCCTTCATCCGAGCAGGAGAAAAGGGACGCTCGTGATCGCGACACAAGACTTAATTAGGTTTTGTCGGCCGTGTGTCATACCCAGTTTGGGGCGTACAAATCAAGACGACCAACCATAGTTGGTCCTGACCGATCAGTCAGGTATGTAGGCAGGCCCACGGTATTTGTGTTGACATGCTCTGGGCCCTTTGAATCTACATCTACACCCTCCATCTATGCCTGCGAAGATGGATGGTTGAGACTGTTTTGCAATACATGTAATGTGCCGCAAACCTTAATTTAGGGTTTTTCGTCCATACTGCTCTGGTTTGGACGGTTTGGCAAGCTATGCCACCCTTTTGGGGAGGCTGACCATGCGGGGCCCGCGTTGGGTCGGTAGTGAATATTCCAATACCTGCTTGGGGTCATGGGTTCAATCTAAGCCATCCAATCATGCTGGTCAAGTTGGATGGTTGTGATCATTTCTGAGACTGATACGGACAGTCCAGGTTCAAACATGCTCAATCGGGCTAGTATAACACACCAAGACATGCTCAATCGGGCTAGTATAACACACCGAGAGTTGCAACTGTGCAGTACGGTATTTCGCACATGCTTCATTATTAATGCTTGGAGGTTCGTGTTGTTCTGCTGAGAACAACACTCAGTCGTCATGCCACACCGGTAATGAGTACAGGAAAATACGAGGCTGGATATGCATTAATTAATAATGTTGTAAATTCACAGGGTATATGGGATTGTTGCCACATGCTCCATTCTAGGTGAATTAGTAAAGTGAAGAAGTATTCATCACTTATCAATGGCTTTATCTTTGCAAGATGTTAGCGCATAATTTTGGCTTTTAAAATTTTAGCCTTAAATGAAAATCCACCATCAACAACTAGGTACTAGGATCGGTTCCTCACATATATATGGTATCTAACTTATATGTGTTGCACATGTCCATAGGATCGGTTCCCCTTTCTGCTATAAACCTTGTTGCACCCCTACAAGGATCGTTTCCCTTTGATGTACTGCACCCTTTACTAGGATCGTTTCCCTTTCCCTTACTAGGATCGGTTCCCTTTCCCTTACAAGGATCGGTTCCCTTTCCATTACAAGGTCATACATACAAAATCTGATCATACCACAGGTGATTACTTAAGATCGGTTTTACTAATAAAAGTTTTGCTAATACATAAGTCAGGCCTTTGTAAACAGTTCTACCAAGAACACAACAAGTTTTGAGCGGTTATACTCTATCACACATATTGGTTGTTCATAAGATATGCAATGAATAACAAAACCAATAACACCTGG
The DNA here is from genome assembly GCA_023531295.1 of Papaver armeniacum. Taxonomy (NCBI): domain Eukaryota; kingdom Viridiplantae; phylum Streptophyta; class Magnoliopsida; order Ranunculales; family Papaveraceae; genus Papaver; species Papaver armeniacum. The sequence continues at coordinate 31,010 of JAJJWW010001438.1, read as the reverse complement.
CAATTTCCTTTTCGGTTCATAAACAAGTTTATGAACTTACTTCCTTAGAACACATGTAAACATTGTTCCTTATGATGAAATCCTCACCTCATACCCATACATAATCACAATAGCATTCAAATGATTATGGCGATGTCTTATCTACAAATTTTAATGGTTAAGCAATAAACTTCGTATTGTATTCCTTAATATTATGTCTATCAAGAGTTCAAATATGCTTCAGCTATGTTTTCAATATACACGACTTGAAAGATACGTTAGGGAATGAAACAGCTCAAGTCAAATATCACTAACCTCAAGTGTAAGGATGATTGTTGTCGTTGTAGCTCCCTTGCTTCTTCACATCTTCAAGTCTTCGCAATACTTGTAATGTCTCATATCCTAATACTTTCAAGCTAACCTATACGAAGTTTAACTCTAGTACATAATCAAGTGACTCTTAACATGAGTTTTGATTCACTAAAATATGACAATCAAACTTGACATACCAACGCTTGGTGGGTTCAACCGATCCATGCTCTAACATGATGTTAAGTCATCCAACTTGGTCCAAAACTCTATTCCTTCGTCATCATTGCATAGGCTATATGCATTTCTAAGATCCCATGTAAATCCGCCTGCAATTGTTACGAACCTATGATTTATTATGTTTGAAGAAATAATTTCCTCAGTGCTCTTCAGTATGTCAGAATTTCATATGGTGAGCATTCCACTTCCTAGATCTTCTGATGGTATTGGAGTCCATTTGTTATTATCACCGCAACCTCCGACGTCTTGGTTTCTCATATAACTACAACACTTGGTTTATGTGTTTAATTTACTCAGTTTCTTAAGATTGTTTATCTTTTCTACGCCACTGAGGTTCCTTGCATTCCAGGGGAGAATTTCAACATACATAGGAGATACTCAATGCCCCTTCTTTATTGCTTTATTACTAACTAGTGCTTCTTCTCTTGGAGTAAAAATACCTTTTTCACATCTTTCCACAACGCCAGCAAAGATGCACTGAACTTCCATGTTCTTTCCATTATCTTTGGTACCCAAGTTATAGCTGAATTTCGTGAGCAAATACATTCCCATGTATGAATTCAGTTGCTCAATGACAATGATAACTCTCCCTTCCCTAATTTTCAGGTGAAACTTTTCAAGTCTTACAAGGCTAGCATCATATTGGACCAATGCTTGAATTGGTTTTTCTGGAACAATTTATGGTTCTACCGTGTACAATTCTTCTTACTCTAATGAAGGAACTTCCTCTGTTACATCTAGAGACTTTTCATGATCTAGTTACATATATAAATTGTCAAACAAATCATGAATGTGTTTTGTTTCTTATTGGACCTTGCTGGGCTTGGTAACATGAGTCTTCTTTGTTTTTGGAACAACCCAATATCTTTATCAACTTCTGATGAATCCACCTCATCCTGGATTGTACCCCCCTCGCACATGTGTGAACTGTTGTCGTTATACTAATTCTTCCCATGACGCGACTCTACTAGATTTGGGTTCAAAATTTTAAATTTCAAAATTATTTTTTCCTTTACAGTGGTGGAGTCAAAAGACAAATTCTTCATTAGAATAAAATATTCTTTTGTCGATATCGGTTTTTCTGGCCGGAAAGTGAAAGCCTAATCCAGAGCAAGAGTGAAGTTTTCGCTTGTGTTTCGATCTCCATGGATATTTGGATTTTGAAAACCTCTCAAATTTCTTCAATTATGCATATGAGAGTATTTTTCAGTGTTGTATCCTTAGAGATCTTTGCAAGACCACCAAGTTTTTCTCCCATGAGTTGGAAGTTCAACCTTGTCCAGTGTGTCAAAGTAAGAACCTCGATTTGGATCCATTTCTTGTTTTCACTAATAAGTGGCTAGATGCATCCATTTGTAGCTGCCCATCCTCTTTTATTTATTATTGTTCCTTCCAGTGTCCAAATTGTTGGTTCCCATTGGGGTGAATGAGCCTTGATGCTTGCTGGAAATATTAAGCTTTATGTATCTATTCCATCCAAGCCTTTGTAGTATGAATTCAACTACTTTATTCCAAGATAGATTGCCATCAATGGTGACAGCTGCCACCCTGAAATTTTATCCGTTAAGAGTTCTTCAATGAGGAGTTTAATTCCCATAGAGATGGAAAACCACTACTAGCATGGATGGATTGTGATTGTACTTTTTTCCCCGGTAAGAGATCCAGACATTTTTCAAAACTCCACCAACCAACTTCCTTTTCTCCTTTCGGAATATAAATTGAGTTTTTTTTTTTTTTTTCTTTTAACTTAGCTTCTGATATATCTAAAGAGTTGAAGATATTATCCCTTTTTATTCTCTTTAATTTCAACATGAAATGCAAAGTCTCCATTTTTATTGCTCAATTTATTTTCTTCAGATCTGCATTTGTTTGATAATACCCTGCCAACTATGCTTTTGATCCATGTTCCCATTTAGTATAACATAATCACAAAAATAACCAAACCCCTTACTTTTTTCGGACACCATCTAATTTTCCCAGTTTGGTCTTGAAAAGATCAAAAGATTTCCATTCCGTTTAGAAGGTTTTCTAGATAACTGAAAATTGATCCATATGGTGAGTTAACTCAAAGATAATAATTGAATCAGTCATATAGATCCAACGGCATTTTCCATGAGGGAGATTTAAGTCACTTGTAAATTTATTTGATCGGTTGGATCACTATGATAAATTTTGGTAATTTCATACATAAGATTTTATGTTTTAAAGCAAAGATTATTCTGCAAAATTGAAATAACATGAAAAGATTTTATTACTCCCTTTTTAGTCTTAGTCTAATTTAAAGACTAATCAAGGACCAAAAAAGAAAGAAAAATTATTGACAACCACGTAATCAACCGTGTGAGAAACTAAAATTGTTCTTTGATACAATGGGTCCCAAAACCGAATCCCCGCCGCTAACCATAGGTGGGAGGGGTCCACTACATGAGAAAACTGTTTTTTCACATTGTTTCCGTCAAAAACTACTGAAAATAACACTGAGATAGTTAGGATCAGTGACGGTATCGGGGGTGGCTTACCCAGGCTGAAGCCCACCCCAAATTTCTAAAATGTTGCTTTGACCATGTAATTTTCAATGTTTGTCAAATTTAGCCCAGGTATAAATTTGAATCAGTACATTAGGAAGATATGAAACTAGCGCAACTCAAATTTTGAAAACATCTTTCAAAGCTTCTGATGCTCTGATTCCACGTAGAAGTAATTCAAAGAGATTAGTCCCACATAAATTACCTTGATAACATCGTCTCAGCCGTTTAAAGACAAAGGCAAAGAACACATATTTATGCTATGTGTGGCTCACCTGCTATGTGTTTGTTAGATAAACCGTGTGTCAATTCTTATTTTACTTCTTTTATTTTTTTTACTACTCTATAAACTCATCTATAGCCCTTGCCTTTATTCCTTCATTCCTTCCTTCCTTCCTTCCCTTTTTTTTGTTTTTTTTTTTCGACATTGATGTATATTAACTAGCAAAAAGAAAAGAAAAAAGAACTAGCAAAGGTGCGAAGAGTAACATAACGACATGCTTCAAAAAAAAATTAAAAAAAAATAACGACTCTTAATTTCTCCTTAGTCCAAAATTACCAACAATAATTCACTACAGTACTACACTTCTCCCTCCACAAACACAAATACATTGAGAAGGTGTAAGAGCAAAGAGACATTCCAAAAGGACAAATAAAAGAGACATTCCAAAAGGACAAATAGGGCTGTGTGACAGCAAAACTGCAGCCACCTCCGAGAATGGTGCTTAGGAAAAAACCTAAAGATGAAACCTGATATGCATAAAAGGAAAGGTAACATGTCGAGTTGCACACTATAGCCTGATTATAATTATTGGAAGGGAATTGAAAAACAAAATAGAGTACCGGAGAAAATTTTTTTAGCCCATCCCGAACATAGAATCCTGGTTCCGTCGCTGGTTAGGATCATATGCACAACCTCCTTAGGAATTAAGACTTAATCCATACCGAATAGGCTAATAATATGAAATTGATTACTACATGACAAATCTTATACTCCTTCCATTCCTAAATAATAGGCTGATTTCTATAAATATATGTTTCAAAAAAATAGGCTGGTTTCCTAATTGGGAAAGTCAAATGTTGTTACTTTAGTTTTCTGGGACCACTTTTCTCTTAACTTCTTTTGATGACAAGTGTCATGTGGACCATTTCACTTTATTTCTTTTGCCGACAAGTGTCATGGGGACCATTTCACTTCACTTCTTTTATTGACAAGTGTCATGAGGACCACTTTGAATGATTATTTCTCTTAATTTCCTTAATTTTCTAAAAACAAAACCAGCCTATTAATTAGGAATGGGGGGAGTATTAAATTACCGCATACATCTCGACTAGTTATGTTTGAATTTCTTTGTGTATATCCATCTATACCTTATGTAGTACAAAACCCATTATTTGATGAAGTTCCAAAATTTCATCAATTACAGGGGTTTACTCAATAAATACTTTTATTGATTTCCATGGAGTTTAATGGATTTGCAAAGTATTGTGTTACTGGTTGTTTAATTTTAAAATCTCTTTCAAAGTTTATGTTAGTGGTTGTAGATAAAAGTCTTGTAAAATATATAAGATTTGGAAGACTTCCAAAATTTTCATAAAAATATTTTTATTCTCTTTTATTTTATTATTTCATAAATATACAATCTATAAAACCCTTATTAAAGAACGCGTAATTGGGGGATAAAAAAACTAATTGGGGGATATGAATTACTAACCCCATCCAATAATATCCGTCAAGGGGTGTTTTTTGGGGGCAAAAATACTAAAATACCCTTCCATCTAAATTAGAATTTAAAACTAAAAATCAAAATCAAAATCAAACCCTAACAAGTTCTTAAAGATAGGTTAAATTGAATTGTTCTTAAGAAAAGAAGAAGAAGAAGAAGAAGAAGAAGAAGAAGAAGAAGAAGAAGAAATGGCTTTATTGTACATGATACCTAATCATATTTAAAGTGTTGTTGTTGTTTTAAAACTTCGTTTGGGTTAGAATCATAAACTTTCAATCCACTCCCGGCTTGTGTTTATGATACCCTACTATTTTTTGTTCCTAGTAGTTTTTAGGATTTTTAGGTTTTTTATTAATACTAGTGTCGGCATGGTTTTTTAGGATGAATACCATGCGGCATTGACTAGTTCCGTCATGGTTTTTTAAGATGAATACAATGCCGGTACTTGCTATTTCGTAGAAGTTTTCTCGTATGTTTTTGTCCTCAAACCGGCACGGTACACTTGTGAATCAACCATGCCGGCACTACTACCGGCATGCTCGATAATGAACTTTCTATGCCGGTAGTGTACTTCAAATTTTCAAAATTGGAGGATATTGTGTACCTATGGTGAAAGTATGAATACCATGCTTAGGTTTGGTCACATCGGGCATAGTATTCATACTTTTACCATGCCGGCACTGAGTTTTTCAGGCGCAACAATGGCGAATTCAATGAAAAAAAATATCAAATATCAAATTTCAATACATTAATACCTATATATGAGTAATTGGAGCACTTATATGTTCAGTTTACTTTCCTGGGTTGGTTCTTCACCTAAACCTTCATGATCATAAATATCTTGATTTGATGTTGTTGCATCAACAAATTCAATGATAATGATTTATTCTAATGATTATCAAACTAATCTATTAACTTAACTAATTAGATTTAACCACTAAACATGATTAGTAAGGGGTAGATTAGGAATTAGATAAAATGCTTAGATAAGGGGTGACCCTGATTTGATATTTAAATCCAATTTTTGTCTTTTTCCTCTATCCTCCAATTAGTTTTTTTATCCCCCAATTGCGCGTTCTTATTAAACATTTTTTTATATTAATGTAAAAACTGTGCAATAATAATTTATTTTAATTTATTATTACATATATTGTATTAGATTGAACAAAAGAAAGAAGTTATGTATATATAATAATAATAATTTATTTTAATTTAGTTGAAGTTATAGTATAATAAAAATAAGCTACAATAAATTTTGCATTTATGTCTATATGCATATTTCCATATAAAGTTTGTTTTTACAACTCCTTAGGACTCTACAAATCTCTGCAAGACATTAGACAACTCTGCATAACTCCGCAAAACTTTGCTCAATTCTATATAATTCTCGGAAAGTTATTAATTTTCGTGACTCTTTTCAAAATCTATAGAAATCTATAATTAGGGCTGTCAATGGATAAAAATCCATCGGATATTGACAATACCGATAAGGTTAAGGGTTATCGGATATCCGGTATCCGATAATATCCGTCGGAATTCAAAAATTCCATATCGATAAGGTTAAGGATAAGCTATCGGATATTGGATATTATTCCGATAATTTCCGTTATCTACTCATGATACAAAAAACTTCCAATAATTTCCGATAATTTCCGTTAATATTCGATAATTTCCGATATTTACTTAGGAGAGACGTAATCAAATGGCTAAACAGTAAACCTAAAAGGTATTAGGTATCAAAAATTTCCGAAAATTTTATGGTATAGTTATACACTAACGGTATCGGATATTAACCTAACGGAAACTCCTTAACAATTACCGTTATGTTAATAAACGGATATCCGTTACGTTAAGGTTATCGGATATCGGATAACCGTTATGTCGGATATTAACCTAACGGAATCCGGATATTCGAAACGGCTACTCTATAATAAATATATTTATTGACTAAACTCCTGTTAAAAGAGGAAAATCTGACTTTTTTCTGCATTTTGTTTTCCTAAAGCATCTTTTGATTTTTAACGTGGAGGAATAAAGACCCACGTTTGATTGGGGCCCATGAATACTAATTAGGGGCCTCAGCTATTTTATTCCCACCCCAAATATTTTGGGGGTGTTATAAAATGTAGTGAATATACTATTTTAACCTTGACTAATTTTTTCTTATTCAAATAACGACCCTAATTAACGACCTTTCAAAGACAATAACGACTGTTAAGGATCGTTTTGGTTGTATTCAACACTATTACGACCCTTTTATGCATTTCTGCCATTAATGACAGTTCGAAGATAACGACCATTTTTAGACAATAACGACTGTCCAATAATGACACTCCAAAAACAATAACGACTGCTTGGAGTCGTCATATACATAATCAATTCCCTGACGACGCTTTAAAAATAATAACAACCCTTTCAAAGGGTCGTTAAGATATTGATTATGTATATGACGATTCCAAGCAGTCGTACAGGCTACGTATTTCCGCCATTAATGACTTCGAAGAAGATAACGACTCTTTTATAGGCAATAACGACTGTTTAGAGTCGTCGTTGAAAGGATAACAACTGTTTAGAAGCGTCATTGAAGCAGTGCGACTGTTTAGAGTCGTCATCGAAACACTCCAATACCATGACAATTTCTCATACAAATCTCGGCAAAAAAAAAAAATTGCAAACAAAAAATTTGAAAAAAAAAAAAGTTCAAGTCTAATTAATTAAGATTATCACTAATTAATTAAGATTATCACTAATTATATAAGAGTAGATTAGCCATTTATTTTTTTGGATAAGGGGTGACTCAAATTAGGTTTTAGTGACCCTTTTTGTCCTTTAATGGAGCCCCCAATTAGTATTCATGGCCCTCATTAACATTTTTATTTTTTATTTGGTAATTGGGATTCACTGAAAACAAACAAGTTGGGCCTTAGTCTTGCCCTCCTTTCGACAAAAATTTAAAAACATAGTGAGAGCTACTTTTAACTATGATCTTGGAGGTACCTATACTTGCAGCCAGGGGCAGAACTACAGCCAGGCTTCCCCTGGCTGAAGCCACCCCCAAAAGTTCAAAATCCTATTTTTTTGTTACCAAAGTTTACTTGGACCGAAAATCTTGTATGAAGTTTAGGATTAGGCTTAGTCCTATGGGCTAGATATTTAGCTGCTAGATTGGTCATCCACGTCAGATTGGGCAACCTCCTAACCCCTATGGGATGGCCAATCTAGCAGCGAAACGCCTAACAATTCGGCATTAAACGTCTAACAGTAGAGCGTTTGAGGAACGCCGAACCAAGAGGCGTTGGACCGTAATCAACTTCACTTATCCATGCATGCATCCCATCACTAGAGTACTCGATGTCTGTCAAATTCACTATTAAAATGCTATCATAATTAATATGAAATGCTATCGATCGTGTCTATCAACTTCACTATTAAAATGAAAAATGCTAGAGTACTCGAGTACTACTAAATTTCTTTATTATCAGTGTGTTATTTTTTCTCTTTCTCCATGCTATTAAACATGATTTGTTCATGATTTGACCATTGACTAAGGCCATTAAATATCGTGCGGCGAAGTGAAAAGGGATGAGCAGAGGATGACTATGACTAGGAAGAAAATTGTTGCACGCCGAATAATCCAGCGTTTGCATCACTTTTTGAGCGCCGCACCATTCAGCGTTTCAATCTCGCCGATAGTGCGATCATGAGCAACTGCTAGGAGAGAGAAGTAGCCAGATTGAGTGTTAACTTTTTTCCCACATTTTTTTATGATTTGCAACACTTTTTGGCCAATCTAGTAGTCCAATCTAGGCCATAGGACTTAGCCTTAAGCCAGGGGCTGAAAAATGTCCAAGCCAGGGTAAGGAACATCTCTAGTTCCGCCACTGTTGCAGCCAGCTTGTGTCTCCCTTGTTGCTCGTTATTCTGACAAATTATTCATATTCATGTAGATGTGCCTAGAAAAACTTGCCACAAGTCTTCCTTGGTCACTTCTAATGAATTTGTCTACTTTTGCATATCGAACATCATTAAAAGCACCATCCTCTTTCAATTTGTAACAAGGAGGATGAGGACAGTTCCAGCTAACAAATATTTGGCGTCTCAAAATTCGTTTTTAGCAGCATCATATTTCACAAGATAAAAGCAAAAAAAAAATATTGACTATATTCAACTTTCCTTTTACATCCAAAGAAATATTAGTATTGGGAGGTTGTATCCCCGCTAGCTGTTTAATCAAGGAGGTATTTTTTGTAATCGTATGAATACATTAGTCACGAGGGCCGTCACTCGTTAACCCAAAGTCAAGATATTTTAACAATTCTGCATATCTCCAATTCTGAAGTTTTGATTTCCTTGGAAATGAAGATCATCATCTGGTTGAGTTTTACATCAATCGTAACGTGGCAATTCACACCAAGTTCACAAGCAACAGTTTGTCTCGACTTTCTGAGATTGTTTGTCTCTTACCTGCTTCATCAACAACTCGCCCTTCTCAAAGTTATAAATATCCACCTCCACTATCTTCCCACCGATTTGTTTAATCAGGCCATTCAAACAGCTTCCTCCAATGAAGAACGACCCACCGCCTGAACCACCCAATGCATGCTCGACTCCAACAACAGCAAAGAAATCTACTCCACCAGAAGCATGCGCCCCTGCAAATGCGGTCTCTTCTCTTCTACCAAAAAACCTCCAAGTCCCTAGACACGCAACTGATACCAGTAATCATTCCCTCTCATTTTCTATTCCACCCACTAACTTACATCAAACCACAACCTCCAACTCCTCCTCTTCATCTTCATACTTCTCAGCTCAATCAGAGAAGATTCCAAAAAGTAGAACCAAATCACCTTCCCCATCAACTTTTACACAACCTCCACCTCAAAAAGCTCCACCCATCTCTGAACCATATCATTCCAAAAAGGTCTATACTCAAAATAATCCTCAACAAGAACTACCCCAAAACAATCCAAAAAACACATCGGTTTCTAAACCTCAACAAATCACCAAAAAGAAAGATATTGTCTTGTACCAACTCACAGAAAGAATGCAAGCCATAATGAAAGAACATGATAAAAACTGTATCGCTGTTGCAGTTCTTGCTGGAAGATTCAACTACCCTGCCCTAAAACAAGTTGTCATCAAACACTGGGCAGACTTCAAGATCAAAAAATTCCAAACTTGGCCGAACACGAATAACAAGATCTTTCAGTGCACCTTTGAGAATGAAAGAGATAAGCTAACAGTTCTGTAGACGAGCACTTAGATCATGTCAGTGCAGGTGATCCTAACGGAAGATTGGACCACTTACCAACAAAACCCACAAGCGTGTTTTGCTAAAGTCATCTTATGTATTCAGTTACTTGGTCTCCCAAAGTTCTTCGAGGACAAAACGGCTATGGAGGAACTTCTCAACGAAACAGGAAAAATGCTGGAAGCAGATTTGGAACATAATCCGGTACGTGCCAAAGTGGAGATGATATTAACAGAACCATTCATGCCAGGTATTTTACTAAATGTAGAGGGATCGAAATGGATCCAATTTGCATATGAGTTCTTGCCCACTATTTGTTTTAGGTGTGGTATTATTAGACACATAGCTGATGAATGCCCAAAATTCCTCAATGAACAACATGCAATGCAAGACCCAGACCACCCTCTTTTTCCTTAGCATAGGCTAAATGGTCGTATGAGAGCGGCTAAACCTAAACCAAGACCACCTGTTCACCAAAATCCGCTACCACCTTCACACATCTCCGGCGCATCTTCATCCACTTTAAACCCAACACCCCCAAACCTTGATTTCCAACTCAACATGAAATACCAACACACCCCAAACACCAACACAAACCCACCACCCAAACACACGGTGAATCGACCGATTCCAACTAGACTAGCACCGGTAATGGAAAGTCAAGGTTTTAGCTGGGCCCCACTAGTTCACTCTCCTGTTTCTTCCAAAAACTCACCTGCCAGCAAGCAAAAGACGGATTGGGACAACGTCTATCATCGGGTTTCAAATTTTTTGGCATTAACAATTATTTCGGCGATGGATCGGGTTTTCGATCACAGGTGGGAGAACATCCAAACCCGGTGACCGGGGGTCCTATCCACTTTGGAGTGTCCGCATCAACTACTAGGATGGTGGATAGAGCGGAACAAATCCCACTCGACAAAGGCAAAGGAAAGTCCCAACAGCAAACACAGGCATCACCCGCACCAACTCAACCAGGAGAGGCCCAACACCGGCATGCAACGACAGAACATGTACATACTTCAAATCAGTTGCATAACTTTTTCAACCCTATGTATGCGCAGGGACTGGACAACTTTCTGGATAAACCCCATGCAATTGTCAGTCTGGTGGTAACTAAAGTTAACGGAGTCCCACATGTTAAAGTCACTCATAACCTGGTGGAAGCGGCGGAAAAGATGTAGCAGACAGCGGCCCCAGAATCACATACAACTCACCTAAAAACTTACAAACGAAAAGGCCCCCACCAAAGAAAAGGAGTACCCCACCACTTAAACATTCCATCAACACCTTCTTTTGCAGCATCCCCCCCACCCCCAAAAACCAGAAAGTTCATCTCTCTCTCCTCTCTGATCCCTGATCCCTGAATCATCCAGATCTCTCCAACCTCAGTATGAAGTTCCAACGCTCCGACCAAGAAAAGCAAGAACTTCAATTGGGCAACACGAGCAACAACAAGCTGCTTCAACATCCCACAAGGAATCAACAACAGGCAGCAGCAGCAACCCCACACAAACCAATTTGGCTACACATCTATCTCAAGATGATACAGAGACTGATATTCAAGCGCACAACAAAAACAAGCGAGCTGGGCCGGCAAAAACCAGCACTCGCAAAGCGTAATGAGTTATTTGGCGTGAAACGTCAAGGTGCGGGCAATCCCTTGACAAGTTCGCAAACTCGTGAGATCACCGAACTCACGAATTAGTGTTTTGTTTTTATCAGAAACTCTTTGTTCGGATGTGCAAATGTTTTCCCTAAAAAATAGGCTAGGGTTTGATGAATGATTTGCGATATCTTGTAATGGGCATAAAGGAGGTGTAAGCCTGATGTGGGCAGCACACCTTCAGGTCCAGATTCTAGTTTCAAATCAAAGCTTAATCCATGCCTATATCTCACCCCCCGCACCGCAACTGCCATGGCTGTTCATTGTAGTTTATGGACCACCACAACCATCAGCAAGATGGGATCTATGGAAAGAGTTCAACCTGCTAATTCCTCCACATGCTTTACCATGGATCTTAATGGGTGATTTTAATGAGGTTATCTGTCAAACAACAACGAACTCATTGATCTTGGCTTCTCTGGCCAACCGTTCACATGGTCTAACAAACAATCAGGAAACGGTTTCATTTTAGAGAGACTTGATAGGGGTCTAGCAAATCAGCAATGGCTCCAGTGTCATCCTCATGCTTTAATACAACACTTTTCGCGGATATCATCAGACCATGCTCTAATCTTACTCAAAGAAAAAGAAATTCAAAAATCTATAAACATGATCTTTAGAATGGAGCACCTATATATGGTTCTTACATCCGCACTTCAAAAACGTCTCCTCAAATGCTTGGAACCAGCTGCACCACCCATCCCCACCTCTCAATCTGCAAAACAAAATGGGGGCAACTTCTGAAACCTTACAAATTTGGAGCACCAACACATTTGGCCACCTACCAGGCTTAATCAAAGAAGCGGAGAAACAAATCAACAAGGCCCAACAAACTTGTGCCAGAGCAACATGCCCACTCTTATTTTTCTGTCTCCAAAAGGAATTAGAAGCCCGCAACACCCACCTTATGCTCTCACACTTTTTTTGGAAGCAAAGATCGCGAGTGACTTGGCTCAAGGAGGGATACCTCAACACCACCTTTTTCCACACTCAGGCAACAATCCATCGTCGTATCAACCACATCAGGCAGATACAGACACCAACCGGAGCACTAGTGGACACACAGCAAGAAGAAATTACGGAGACACTCATCCAACACTTCACCGAGCAATACCAGCCCAAGAAACAACCATTGATATGCGGTTGTTTGATCCGTATTCAACCACGTGTGTCGGAGGCCCAACAACAAAACCTAATGAAGGAGGTGACCGATTTGGAAATCAAACAAGCCTTGTTTTCAATAAACTCGGATAAAGCACCAGGCCCAGATGGATTCACTAGTAAGTTTTTCAAATTGCCGTGGGATTCCACAGGTACTCAAATAATTGAAATGGTCCGGTTTTTCTTTCTTCATAACTACCTACAAACACCAATGAACCACACCAACATCACCCTAATTCCAAAAGTTCAAAACCCAACACACCCGTCTCACTACCGACCAATTGGACTATGTAATGTGGTTTACAAAATCATTGCCAAGATTTTGGTTGATCGAATTAGACCAACCCTTCAATTCATTATTAGCCCATTCCAAAGTGCTTTCGTTCCCAACAGAGCTATACATGATAACATTTCCATGGCTGCGGAAATTTTCCACTATATCAGATCATCAGCCTTGACCAAACACCCAAAAATTGCCATGAAACTTGATATAAAAAAGGCGTACGACTACTTGGACTGGGGCTTCATCAAAATGGCGCTGAGTTCGCTGGGCTTCCCAACGGGTTTCATAGACCTGATAATGACATGCATATCAACAGTATCATACTCCATCAATGTAAACGGTTCACCGTTCGGCCATATCAAACCATCAAGGGGACTTCACCAGGGTGACCCTTTGTCACCCTATCTGTTCATCATATGCGCGGAAATCCTTTCATCAAATTTGGGTCACGAGCAACTACAGGGAAATATTAAAGGACTGAAGCTTGGGCCAAACATATCTCCTCTACTCTATCTCATGTATGCAGATGATTTGCTCATCACATGTGTGGCCGAACTAGAGACCTGCCATACGATACAAAAGGTGCTAGATGCTTACTCCAACTCGGCATGCCAACAAATAAATAAGGATAAGTCCTTATTTATACACCACCCGAAACTGCATCCAGACGAGGTCGATGGACTACGCAATTTTTTATGCATTCCAACAGCCCAACACCCACCGATCTATCTAGGTGTCCATTTCAAGTGAGGAAGAATCAGCTCCCACATGTTCATAGAACTTCTCAACAGAATGGAACGAAAGGCAAAAGGATGGATCACTAAATGTGTAAATCAGGCGGGAAGGGAATTACTCATTAAGACTTATCTACTACCAACGGCAAACCATGTCATGCAGACACAACTCCTACCGGCTCATATCCACAAACGGATAGATAGGATAACAAGGAATTTTTTTCTGGGGGCATGACAGTACAAAAAGGAAACTACATCCCATTGGATGGCAGAAAGTAACAGATATGAGATGCAATGGAGGAACGGGCATAAGAAGGAGTAAAGAACATAACAAAGCACTTCTCATGAAGAAAGTTTGGCAAGTTCAGGGAGATGACAAATCAATATGGGCAACAATGGAAAGAGACAAATATCTACATAACGGGCCGTTTTTGGAGCTACCGATAGAAAAACCAAAACCCACATTAAGTCCAACATGGAAATGTTTAACTAACCTAGTTGTTTTTTTGCAGGAACACTGTGTTTCCAAAATTGAAAATGGCCAACTCACATCAATACTAGGGAACTGGATTCCACACCTTAACACCACACCAATCCACCCACCCATCCCAAACATCCAAGTTTCAAACCTAATTCACACCTCCTCAAACTCTTGGAATCATGAACGCATCCACACCATGTTCCCAGCCAAAATAGCACAACACATCACAAATATCCATCTCCCAAAAACATATCAACCGGATACTCTCATTTGGCCATTCACAACAACTGGAAACTATTCAGCGAAAACAGGCTACCAAATCCTCATAACCCCTACAACCAAACACAACAATAACCAACAAAATGATCCCCAGGCAACAACCACAGCAGGGGTTGCCTCAGTAAGCAACATACCACCTCAATCCATACCAATACACTCAACTCCACCACAACAGCATTTGAAATCCATCTGGAGCTTGGAATGCCCACCAAAAATCAGGCTTTTCTTATGGAAAGCCAGCTTAGAAGGACTACCAACATTCAGTCTTTTGGCAGAGAGAAATATCACCGCAACAAACCTCTGCCCATTATGCAGAACGACTTCAGAAACGACACAACATATTTTGTTCCAATGTGTACGAGAAAAAACCGTATGGTAACAGATAATACTATCTCTCAATCAATCAAACCCAACAAACCAAACGGGAATTACGCAACAACAACCAACAACCATTTGGGAAGCTATGCACCACCAGATCCCAATACACAGAAGGGCTATCTTTGCCTTTACACTGTGGCATTTATGGTTAGCAAGGAATGCGGCGGTCTACCGGAATCAACTTCTATCTCCGACTAAATAACTCAAACAATACAGGTAATGTTTGAAGAATACGGCTGGGCACAAAAACACTTAATGCCAATACTACCAGGGCTACAACCATCATTACAACAACAACAACGACATACTACATCAACAACACTAATGATCGGATATATGGGAGCCACCACCTGAAAACTGGATCAAGATAAACACGGATGGCGCAGCAAAAGGAAATCCGGGAATAGCGGGAGCAGGTATTATTGGAAGGAACTATCAAGGCACATTACTCATTGCTATGGCAGCACCGTTGGGGATTACGACATCAACAACAGCGGAAACATGGGGGCTACTACTAGCGCTTCGAATAGAAACTCAACAACAATGGACTAAGGTATGCTTTGAAATGGACTCACAACTGGTGATCCAACTACTACAAAAACAGGACAAACCACAACCTTGGTACTTAAGAACTATGCTAGACGAAATAGAGGAACTCATACAACAAATCCCACATATGCGGCTACAACATACCTACCGTGAAGGAAATCAAATGATGAATCGGAACACGCAGCTAAACACCAAATAACACATCCAGCATCGGCTTCGACAAAAATTTGGCACAACAACTGCCCAACTTTTCTTTCCAATATCTTGTATGCAGACAAAATAGGGACGAAATACCCAAGAATGTAACATCTACTTTGAGTTAATAAATCGGTTCACAAGCTTCAAAAAAAAAAAAAAAAAATTTAACTTTTTCCACCTTCTCCTTATGGCGAACAAGATATTTTCTTGTGAAAAATAAAGAATTATACAATTAAGATCGGGTATCGTCCCATAAATTAACTCATATACGATTTCGTAATGGAAAAAAAAACGGTATTCATTATATATCAAATCAAATTCGTATGGATAATTGATTTTTGTACAATCCTTAATATTTTGTGAATTTTAATTACCAATATTTCTACTTGCATTTCCTTGAAGACCATAGCATCGGTTATCTTGGTACATATATACATCGAGTTTGGGCTCATTCTTCATATAACATTCATACTAACTGTTTTTATTGACTAGGTGGGAGATGTAATCGAAAAGCTAAGTAGACCTATTAATTTTCATCTCTACGGAAATGTATTGTATACCGTCCCCATTCAAAATCATCCTCGGTCCTTTAATAATACGGATTTTGATTTTCCATGAAATTTGGTAATCCTGTTTCAATCGCTTTTGTAAAGGATAGATTGTTGGAATCTTTTCCAATCACACCCAATCTCTCCTGAAATGAAATCAGACTTAGGCTCTTAATAAGGTAATTTAGCACTCTTTGATTGGTGAATCAGGTCAATGACCACTAATTCCAGTAAACCACATATTAATTATGTAAAAGACTAACTTAATAAGGTAATTAATGGACATATTAAATTTAATTAAAAAAGGTAACAAAATCAAATTAATTATACATGCATCATTATGTCAGATTTTCCTATTGGGTAGAAGAAACTGATATTCAAAGATAATAACAATAATGTCATGTGTGTGACCAAATATACACACATTCAAAACATCTTTTGATGTTTTCAGTTCCAACGTAAGATTTTCAATTAATTATCTTCCTAATAAGAAACCAAATTTGGGTTATAATTAATAAATATTGCTTAGGTTAGATATCATTAAATATCATGTCCAAAAATCTTGAAAAAAATATATAAACCCATTTTAAGATTCTCATATGGCATGATCAATTTCTTTACAAATACAGTCTTAAATATTTTTGGAACTTTCTTCCCTAGATAGAACAAACTTAGAGCAAAAATCAATCATGGGAGGAGATGGAGAAGAAGAAGAATTATGCGATATAGGGCTAAGTCTTCGGCTCGGTTCCGATGGGTTCACTTCAAAGTCCTCCGATGAAATCAAACATAAGGCATCCAGAGTTCAACTGAGTCTATTGTTTCCGTTGAATCCAAAGGAAGAAATTGTCGATGATTTTCATAAGAAAAACGATGGGGATCGATGGAGTTCGAAAATGGTAAATCAAAGTGATCAAGAAGAACATGCAAGGCTACTTAAGAGAGAAAATACCAGTGTTGATAGTAATACCGACAAATATGATCATACTAGCACAAGAAAGAAACTTAGACTCACCAAAGAACAAGCAAATTTGCTTGAAACTAGCTTCAAACAACACAATACCCTTAATATGGTAAAATATATCTCTCTCTTTTGGTTTTCATTACTTAGTTTCATGTTCATCATTCGTTTAGAGAAGAAAAAAAATTAGGGAAAAAAATTATACATGGAAAATCTCATTTGATTTATAACCTTGCATGTAATTTATTTTTGAAAATGATTACTTGCATGTAATTTATTTTTGAATTATGATACATTTTTTTTGATGGAAATTTAATAAAGGTTTTACCGTTTTTATACTACACTTGAATTCATATTTCAGTAATCATTTTGATCGAATCGAACAGATGCAGAAGCAAGAACTAGCAGAAAGGTTGGATTTACGACCTCGACAAGTCGAAGTTTGGTTCCAAAATCGGAGAGCAAGGTATATGACACTTTTTAATAAAAATAAAATAAAGGCTTACCGGTTATTTAAGTTGTATTAAGCAGGAAGATTAATATTGTTAATGTTTGGGTTTCATAGGACAAAATTGAAGAAAACAGAAGTTGATTGTGAAGTGTTGAAGAAATGTGTTGAGAGATTGAATGAAGAAAACAGAAGGCTGAAAAAAGAGTTGCATGAATTAAGATCAGCTAAACTTGGACCACCATCATCATCACCTTTCTATCCTCATCATATGACAAAGAATGTTGCTGCCTTAACTATGTGCCGAAACTGTAACAGGGTTTCCAACAAGAGTAGCAGTGAAGACAAACATAGTACTCTTACTCTTTTCAATGATATAGGTAATGCTAATGATAAAATCTGATATGTATGTACAAGTTTTAGTACAATATAATTATAGGGCTAAGAAAAATGACAAACAGATGAGAGGCAAGGAAAGAATGTTGTTTCATTTGAGGTAGGCGTGTCAAGATTGATGTCCACTTCCACGCCATTTATATCTTGCATTAACAGTTAGTGTTGAAATTTTAAATGTTTTTGTTGAAGACTAGATGGCTAAATAAAAATATAATAATTTGACTATAGGTCAAGGAGTTGACCATTAGAAAATTGTGATTTTGATTGATTTAAATGGATTACCATAGTAATTGTTATCTTGCTTGTAATTCATTTTTAAATTTTATTCCTAACTTATTTTTATTCTTTATTTTTCTAGAAGTTCCAAAAGTTACTTTTAAAACTGTATCCGAACGGCTTTCCTTTTGGACCTAAATCCTTGTAAGAGACCACTTCAGATCATGTCTAGGCCATTGTAGAGTATATTGAGTGACTGCTAATTTCGGATCCCCTAATAAGTAAGCAATCAAGTTTAAGTACAAATACCAGGGTTACTAAAATCACATATTGTACATACATAGAGTCTGTGAAGTTGTATGGTTTGTCAACAAATAGAATGAAACTGATTTTCCATGGTTTTACTCTTCACATTGACTATGCAATTTCCAAGTATTTCCAAAAATGAAATAGTAGGTAAAGGGGAGGAATGTGCATGGTAGATGCACAAAACTATATTACGCCAAAAGAAAGAAGGGGAGGAAGGTAGCTAGGTGTGCAGAAAATTACACTACCATTTCTAAGAACCAACAAGTGAGTTGTTTTTCTTCATTTCTTTATACTATCCTTTTTGTTGTGCTGTTGGGTATAATTAGATATGTTAGCAGAGAGTGGTTTAAGGGGTTCTATTAGAGAGAGATGGAGTGTTTCCCCAAGATTAGTTCATTCTGTTCTAATAATGGACTGGAAATCGTTGGGTTCGGGGTATGCATCATTAATGTTAATAAGAGGTGCAGCTAGAGAAATGATGCCTCCTGAATTGTATGATGCAGCCAGAAATACATTCTTTCATTTCTTTTCTAATCTTCAGGCAGAAACTATTACACTCCAAATCCAAGAATATGAAAAAGAGTCGTATAACCATATCTTTGATTCAGTTCAGTGTTATCTAAGTTCCAAATGCTTTACTTCTTCGTCCAAGTGTTTAAACCTATCGAAAATCAGAAACTCGAAGAATCATACTTATACCATGGTCCCCGAACAAACTATCGAAGATATCTTCAATGGTATCAAATTCACATGGTCTTTTCATAGTGGCCTAGCCGAAATTGGGTCTAGTAGTTCTAGTAGTAAAAATGGCAAGAATTGTTGTTTCAAGCTTGCTTTTGAAAACACATGCAAGGAGTTTGTGAACTCATGTTATATACCTCACATTATAAAAGAAGCCGAGATATATGAATTCAAGAATAGAGGGAAGAAACTTTTTACGAATAGTCGTTCTGGAGATTACTGGTCACAAGTATGTTTATTCTCTCATCCATCAACATTTGATACGATCGCCATTGACCCAGTTCTGAAACAAGAGATTCAAGAAGATCTGAAGAAATTTGTGAACAGAAGCGACTTTTATAATAGAGTTGGCAAGGCCTGGAAGAGAGGTTACCTTTTGTATGGTCCTCCAGGAACAGGCAAAACAAGTTTGATTGCTGCCATTGCTAACTATTTGGAATACGATGTCTATGACATGGAATTAACATCTGTGAAGAGCAATGCACAGCTAAAAAAGCTTTTGATTTCAACTCCAAGCAAGTCAGTAATAGTTATTGAAGACATTGACTGTTCCATAGACCTTTCGAATCGAGTAAAGAAGAACAACCAGGAAGCAAATGAGGATAGAGATGAAAGTAGTAGCAACGTAAGTAGCGGTGTCAGTTTGTCAGGTGTTTTGAATTTTGTTGATGGACTCTGGTCACCTTGTGCTGGAGAGAGGCTGATTATATTTACTACAAATCACAAAGAGAAACTCGATCCGGCTTTACTAAGATCCGGTCGAATGGATAAACATATATGTCTCTCTTACTGCAACATGGAATCGTTCAAGATTTTGGCGAGAAGTTATTTGAAGATTGAAGAGCATGAGTTGTTGAATGAAGTTAAGGAACTGTTATGCTCCCTGGAAATCACACCAGCTGATGTTGCAGAGTGTTTCATGAAATATGATGAAGATCCTGACATGGGTATGAGAATTGTGGTTGAAGAAATGAAGAAGAGATTGAAAAAGAACAACCAAGGAGATAAGACAGATCAAGCACAGACAGACAAGAGATTTTCATCCTGTAATAAAATTTTATCAAAAATGTAAATTTTGCACCAGGGCCCTTCTAGATTCAGGACCGGCTCTGCACTTTACTTATGTGACTGAGCAGGCACTTACTGTAAAGCTTTTTGATTAAAATAAGCGGATAAAGTTTCAATCCACTAATCAAAAGAGAGGAATGTGACCAACCGCTGTTCCACACTGGAACTTCCTTGCATTTTCTTATCAGAACTGTATGTCTGGCAGCTTTGAAGGTTCCTAATCACATTGCGGTTGGAGTTTGAGAGTAAGAGATCAGAGAGTCATGGAGGCTCTAATGGATTGGAAATCGATGGGTTCCCTATACGCATCTTTAATGTTTGTCAGAGGTGCAGTCAGAGAAGTAATACCTCCAGAAGTTTATAAAGCTGCAAAAACTACATTCTTGTACTTCTTTACAAATCTGCAAACAAAACTTGTTACAATTCATATCCACGAAGTTGAAAATGACAGCGATAATGATATCTTTAATTCAGTTCGACGTTATCTAAGTTCTAAATGTTTTGCTTCTTCTAAGTCTCTGCGGTTGTCAAAAATCAAGAACTCGAAGAACCATACTTACACCATGGTTCCTGAACAAAGTATGGTAGATATGGTGGATGGTGTCAAGCTCACTTGGTCTCTTCATTCTGACCAGGTTGAGAAGGTATCTAAGAGTGACAGCTCAAGAAGTTTTTTTCAAGCTATGTTTCGAAGAAAAACACAAGGAGTTTGTGGATTCAGCTTATATTCCTCATATAATGAAAGAAGCTGAAATTTCTAAATTCAAGAACAGAAGGAAAAAGCTTTTTACGAATCGGTCTGGAGATTGTTGGTCACAAGTATGCCAATTTTCTCACCCTTCAACGTTTGATACAATCGCGATGGACCCAGTTCTTAAACAAGAGATTCAAGCAGATTTGAAGAAATTTGTGAACAAAAGTAAATTTTATACCAGTGTTGGAAAAGCATGGAAGAGAGGTTACCTTCTTTATGGCCCTCCTGGAACAGGTAATGTACTTCCAAAATCTATTACTCCCAGCGTTTCTGGAAAAAAATTACTATCACTTTTTCATTGTGGCCTGAAAATAGACCAAATTAAATAGTAACTGTTTTCAAGAAAACGGAGGCAGTATTCGGTAAATCTCGGCAAATTCTGTACTTCAAAATGACTAATTTCTTAGATTTTGTGATTGTATATGGCAGGGAAAACAAGTTTGATTGCTGCCATTGCTAATTTCTTAGATTTTGATATCTACGACATGGAGTTAACGTCTGTTAAGAACAATTCACAGTTAAAAAGGCTTCTGATTTCCACTTCAAGCAAATCAGTAATTGTCCTCGAAGACATTGATTGTTCATTAGATCTTTCGAACCGAAAAGAGAATAACTATGAAGGATGTTACGAGGAAAAACAGAAAACCAATGGAACAAGTAGTGTGAGTTTATCTGGTATTTTGAATTTTGTTGATGGACTTTGGTCACCTTGTGCTGGAGAGAGATTGATCATATTTACGACGAATCACAAAGAGAAACTCGATCCAGCTTTACTGAGGTCGGGTCGAATGGATAAACATATTAGTCTGTCTTTCTGTAATATGGAATCATTCAGAATTTTGGCGAAAAATTATTTGAAAGTTGAAGAACATGAGTTGATGAAAGAAGTTGAAGAACTGATAAGTTCTATACAGATGACACCAGCTGATGTTGCAGAGTGTTTCATGAGCTATGATGAAGATCCTGACATGGGCATGAGAAATGTGGTTGAAGAAATGAAGAGAATAAAGGAAATAAACCAGAAGCACGAAGAAAAAACAGATCAAACGAAGAAGAGATTGCGGTCAACTGACGAAGAAAACAAAGAATTGAAGCGATTGAGAACAACTGGAGATGATCCGAAACAAGATCTGGAGAGAAACATTCCACTGACTAAACAAGAAATAAAAAATAAAGCAAAAGTATGAAAATGAAGACGAGGAAGAAAACGACTATGCATATTAACTTTTTTTTTGCAATGGTAGGTGATTATAGCAGAGAGGAACCATTGGCCACTGGACACAGTGAGCAAGTAGTTCGACTATGATCTGATCTGTGAGGGAATCTCCCAGATAACATAACAATTCTGTGTGTTTTGTATTTTATAGCTAGTATTTGATTCAAATATAAGCTAGGCGCAGCCTTCAATGTGTCAAATTTGTGCTATAGATGCCTTTTCACAATCAATAATCTGTAGATAGGCCAGATCAGTTACAAACCTTACAACAATAAGATTCTTAGATAACCAGATTCACTAAGCAATAATTGATACATATTGTTTACAACTTACAAGAGTAAGATAGTTGTTTTTCGTTAGAGTTCGCTGGCAACACATTACTCATGTTTTCGACCTTGATCATTTTCTAAGGCATTTTGAATGTCCCCTTTAATAACTCGTGGGAAATCTATCTATATATGAAGGGGATGGAAATAAATATAAAAATCTTACCGCAAAACTGAGAGAGTACTTTGTTGTAAAACAAGACTCGCGTATATCAGCTCATTCCATGCATCGGGGACACCAGGAAGGCACCAATGACTGCAATCCTGTCGCCTTGTGGAAATCTTAGTTTCTAATGTTCGGTTCTTTCCATAAACTGAAGGATGCCCATCTTTGCGGAAATTAGTTAACTTTGTGACATTTAGAAGTGTTACGGGTACCTTCATTTCACGGAGAACCTCCTCCACGATTGTCATCTTTAAAGGATAAGAATCAAGGAAAGCCCCACTTAAAATGGGTTCCTTCTCACCATTACATGTTCCACCAGAGTCCCAGTCTCCACCTCTGAAACAAAAAAAGCAAAAAAGAAAATACTGGATGATTTTCTGATACACTAGTTGTTGTGAATATGAGAGTGGATTATGTCGATTATAAGGTGGCATCTTGATGTTAAGGCATCTGGTCATATTCATTTGACCAGAGCGAGGAGGCTTATTCAATGGTTCAAAATACAAGGGTTGACAAATGCTAACCTGAAATGGGCGGAAGAGTATCCACGGTAGAACACTAACTTCTTGGTTGGATCTATGTTTTGATCAATCCATTTTCCCCATGTTCTCATGGATCTTCTATAAGCTTCGACCGCATCGAACTGAGGATAGATGACGTCACCTTCTTTATAGTAATTCTTCCTGTTGGATAGATGACATTTCACACATTCATTTTCTTGATTCAAGAGTAGATATTTCTGCTTTATGCAAAGAGCTCATATTCTCATGTTAGGGTTATCTACCACAAGGAAAAGAATACAAGTAATACCAAGACATGAAATCAAACAAATAATGGGGAGACCATACACACCCTCTAGCAGTCTTTCCATGAGTCCACCAATGGCCAGTATTAAACACAAGGATGTCAGCCCTCTTCCACCGGTTAGCAGATTTGTCAATACGGTCAATTGATAGAGTTGGATTTGATTTTCCCTGAGCATTTAGACGGATCCCTTCCCTGACAAGGAAATGAGAGCGTACAAAATCGACAGTGCAGTTGAAGTCCTGCAGATGCAGTGCCGGTGACATTCAAAAGTTGTTTAGGTGCCTATGTTTTTTTAAAAGTAGATATAAAATATCTTGGTGAAAAAAGTTATGACATGTTCAGAACTGAGATTCAAATAGAATTCATCAACAGCGCCAAACTGAAAATGAGAAATAGTTGATCTCAGTGTTTTCATTGACTTATATTTTTCCAAAGTTCTTAAATTCATAAATAGTTTCTGACTATAAATTGAACTAAACAGAGTCTGGTGGTTACCTCAAATTTAAAGATGTAATATCCTCGTCCTTTAGTAATTTTGTACCCATGAACCTCATACATTCTGCTCTTGTCCAACAGGCCTTCCCGAAGTAGGCATAAGATTGATTCAAACTGGTTCCGATTCATTGAATCTCCAATCAGCATCAACTTTTTACCTCTTAGTCTCTCCAAGAAGTCTGTTGCATTAAACCTAAGAATCAAGAATGAGGGAAGAAAATATGCTCTCTAGACAAGTGATAACTTTGAGTCTATAGAAAAATTCACAGTCCTGTTAAAGTAAACAGTAATGGTGCAAATATGTTTTGTAAATTTTTTTGTTTGAAACAACTGATTACATATACAGGAAGAATTAAACATGATGAAAACTTGCAATCTATGCAGAGACAGAACAATCTAGACTGCAGCACATAAAGAAGTGAATTCACATGTGAGGTTTATGGCGCCATCATAACCATGACAAATACATCCAAAAATGATCGACTGATATGAACATGTTCTGGTACCCAAACAAGCTAATTTTCCAGTTCTATTGCAAAAGAGAACTGAAACAAATGATCGACTGATATAACTAAACTGCACTTTGTTGCAAAAGAGAAACCCAGTCTGGACCCAGGTCATGATGTTCACCATCTCAATCAGCAGCAGCAATTCTGCCACACTTCATTCAAGTATTTGAGATTGAAATATGGGTCATGTTTTGCAACTTAATGCCCACTAAAGCTGTATTCTCCACATGGTTTTTGGCTTTTCAGCCTCATATTCTCCTATACTCAAATACACGACACATGGAGTTCGAAAAACTGATTTGTACATTTAACATATTTAGTACCCTATGGAAAATACTATCCCTCTTTCTCTCTTCTTGGTTCCAACTCACTTGAAGTTATGCCCAACAGTTTGCATCTAAACTCCACTTCATTACAATTTTACAGGTACAGAACAGCAAAAATATCATATAAACATGTTCATGAAACAACTATCAAATACACCAACAATAGCAAACCCCTAAAGTCATCTAAAGAGATACTTTTCTACCAACTGAAGCTGTATGCCAAGCAATTTACACTCTTAAGTTTCTATCAACCTCATTTTGAATGAAGCAAACCCAATTTGCAATAAATAAAGTACACAAAGATCCAAAGATCCATATAATCTAGCAGTAGGTAGTTTTTACCTGGGAAGGTCACAGCCATCAGGTTTCCATCTCCATTTAGTATAATCTGAATCACGTCTACCATTTCCTTGACAATCATAAGCTTCATCAACGTAAGGACAAGAACCAGGTTGATAAATTGGATACTCATCTTCTTCATCTTTCACCCACTTCCCTCTATACAAATCACATGAATCCACCATTTTCTCAGAAGAACCCAGACCAGAACCCTTTGTTACATTACTCTCAGTAATTGAATCAAATGGTTGTGTCTCAGCATCAGAAACATCATCACCAGACACTGAATCAATGGTTGTTGTTTCATTTCCAGAGATTGGATCAATGGGTTTTGCTTTATAATCAGTAGAATCACTTCCACCAGAGATTGAATCAATGGGTTTGATTGAAACATCAGAATCAATGGATTTTGCTTTATAATCAGTAGAAACAGTTTCAGAGATTGAATCCACAATGGGCTTTGCTACAACATCAGTAGAACCAGCTCCAGCAGCAGAGGTTGAATTAATGGTAACATCATCAATAGAGCCATTATCAGAAATTGGATCAAGATTAATGGGCTGTTTTGTTTCTTCAATATTATCAGAAGAAGAAGAAACAAGATTATCTCTGTAAAGAGCAAGAGTAGGTTCAAGGGTTTTTTTGCTAAAGAAAAAGATGCTGAAAAGTAATAAGAGAAGGAACAATGATATATACAGAGTAATTGAGAATGAAAAGGAATGGTTTTTCTTTGGTGTTGTAGTTGCCATTTCTTGTGTTTGTTTTAGTGTTTAAGGATTCTCATGTTGTTTTCAGTTTAGGGGAAAAAAGACAATCATTTTGGGATAACAAAATGGAGATGAGATTTAGATTTCTGTGATTCTGTTTTCTAACAGTTGATTACCAATAATGGAGTTGGTTTTTTAGATCCTTAAAAGTGTGTTTGTGATTGGTCCACCACCATGCTTCTTTTATGTCCCCATCACTTGAATATTGTGTTCATGGGGAAACTCTTAAATCGCAAAGTATTGCGAAGTATCAACCGACAAAACAGTAACTATTTTATGTTCTGCCCGATTGACTACTGCGGTGTGGAAGTTCACAAATCTTATACGTGTCACATACTTCAAAGTTTCTGAGAAAACTAATGGTGGGTGGGTTTGTTCCTTGTTGGTAGGATTCACAATTCGGATGAATTAATCCCATGGATTACAAATTTCGGGTATGTAAGTTATTTATGTGTTTGGTAATGCGATTAAAATTTCTTTCGGGATTTATATAAGTTTTTATGTGTTTGGTAATGTTTCTAGGATTCATATAATTCTCTTGTTTTAAAGTGTAAGGCATACCTTTAGAATCTTAAAGTTGTTTATATACGGGATTTAGAGTTTAAAAAAATGGGTCCTTAAATCCCTTCATATGTAAGTTTCCCAGCAAATCACGGAGAAGCATGTGAATTCCATATGCATCGTTTTTTTAATATTGAAAAGTGATTCCGTTAGGAACGTGATTTCAGGGATTTGGACAACCAAACATACCAAGGGAAATATATATCCACCAAACCTACCTTAAGAGAAATGATAATGGTGGGTTTGTTTATGTAAGTTCCTTGTTTATGCCATTTACTATTTCCGGTAGGATTTATAATCCCGTGGGATTACAAATTCCGGGATTCATATAATTCTCTTGTGCGTTTGGTAACTTAGTTAAAATTCCTAGGATTCATAAAATTCTCTTGTTTTAAAGTCCGTATATTGTTTGGCATTGCTTTAAATCTTAAAATTGCATATATATGAGGTTTATAGTTAAAAAAAATGTGGTCCATAAATCCTTTATAAGTTTCCTCAGCAAATCTCGTGGGGAGGTCGGACTCCATATGGAGAATTTCTTTGGAAAAATGATTCCCATAGAAAACGTGATTCCAGGGATTTGGACAACCAAATGTACCGAGGGAAACGTAATTCCACCAAATTCCCTGGACCCATAAATCTCACCTTTAAAATTCTACAACCAAACCCACCAAGTTTATTACTCTTTTTTTTCTCCCAAAAGTTACGAAACTTATATTAATAGCTACAATTCGAGATCGGAATCGTGACAAGACGATTCGATTACTTTGTTAACAAAATTTAAAACAGATTATGTCAACTTTACCATTTCTCTAGGAAAACAGTTTAAAGATTCAATCATTTTTATCAAACTTAGCTTTCTAATAAACCAAGAACATGGTAACTAAGAACAAGGTAACATATCAGGAACAAGTTTAAATTCCTTTCGTGTGTTTTTTTCCTTTTTTTTTGGCAAAACAAAACAAAATAACACCTTTACGAAATGAAGATGTGCTAGGATCGGAGGAGGAGGCAGCTGGAAGCAAGGGAGTGCAGTTGCACACCCATCAGAGCTGACTCACAAGCCTAACATATTAGAGAAATTGGACTTGCAAACCCATTTAAGTATACTTGGTTCCCCTAACAATACTTTGCTCCCCCATAACTAGACTTCTAACTCTGCCTTTTAGCTAGGATCATCAAATGATTCAACCATTTCTTAAGGTTTTCAATAACATAAAACCTACTAACTAAACTAATGTAGCATCGATTTTACGGATCGGTAACAACTGGTCTTGGTGGTCCGAATTGGTTTGAATCTTAATTGCAATCTTTGTGTCTGATATTATAGTAGTGTCTTAGATTATTATTGCAAAGGAAAGCCATAAACAGTAACCCAAAATGAAATAGATGGTAGAAAAAAAAAGGGAAAAAATAATTCACAAAGGCAAATACTTTTTTAAACAAAGGAAAAGGATTCAAGCGAGAAGAGTTTAGAAGGAGGACATTTAGAAAGGTTTGTTCTGAGTAGATGAGTTTTTCCACGGCGTTAGTGTTTTAATTGCCAGAGAGAAGGGAAGAGAACCGTCCTTTATCCATAACATACAATTCTTAATGAGAATATCATTTAAAATGTCATAGATGATCAAGTTATTATAATATTGTTACTAGGAGCATATGAAGGTAAAGACTGACAGGTGTCCTAATGTTACAAGGTCACAAGTCAATAAAAGAAGACTTGACTTTATAGTTAAAACACCCCATCATGTTCATATAGGCTATCAAAGAACAATTTATCATCTTGAAACAAAGAATACGGGAAAAAAAAAAACAAAAAAAAGACAATCTCATGCTCTCAAACATAAAAGAACAAAAAAGCATAAAAGAACAACAAATAAGAGAAAAGGCTCTCATCAACCAGCTGAAGTGAATACATCAGACCACTCAGCAACAGAAGAAGATCCAAGAAGTTGATGAAGAAGAGTGGAGAACGCAGGATAACAAAGACTTAGGTGAAAAGATCAATCAACTAAGGATCATAAGAAACATGTGACACCTTCAAAAAACCACTAACCACCATCTCCTTGGTAACATGAAAGTCCACCTCTATATGCTTGGTCCTAGCATGGAAAACATGGTTAGATGCCAAAAAAAATGGTACTAATATTGTTACAGAAAAACTCAATTAAAAATTTGATAACAACATGTAGATTAACAAAGAGATAAGACAACCACTGCAATTTGGAA
Organism: Papaver armeniacum; assembly: GCA_023531295.1. Taxonomy (NCBI): domain Eukaryota; kingdom Viridiplantae; phylum Streptophyta; class Magnoliopsida; order Ranunculales; family Papaveraceae; genus Papaver; species Papaver armeniacum. Next base: position 2,071 of record JAJJWW010001438.1, on the reverse strand, counting down.
GCAGCAACAGACAATCATTTGTACTCAGCTTCATATGAGGATCTAGAAACTGTTGGATGTTTCTTGGAAGACCAAGAAATTAAAGAGCGTCTCATTATAAATAACATAACCAAAATTATACATCAAAGTGGCATCTAGACTGATCTAAATATGTATATGTCTTACTAAAATGAATATCACCTCTTTTAAAAGTAATGCGAGCTCCGATGGAGCCTTTCAAACATCTTAGAATTTTCATAACTAGTAGAAAGTGAACCTCTGTTGGAGCATGCATATGCTGAGAGGCATGATTGGCTCCAAAATATATGTCAGGTCTTGTGACTTTATTAAATACCGTGTTTTTGTAAAGATTGGGGTTCTCAAGTAAAATTTCATCTGATCGAAGCTTTAACAACCTTGATCAATGGTGTATCACAAGGCTTACATTCAAGCATGAAAGCATCACCAAGTAGATCTAAAGTATATTTCTTCTGTGATAGATTAAAAGAATCTATATGCCTAAGAAACGATGAATATCACCAAGTAGTTTTATAACAAATCAAACATTCAAACATTGAACTAATGAGCTAATTGTCATATCACTGGGTTGCCTGGAATGATATTACGAGTGTATTTATCCATTTAAGAGCTCTAATAATTAATAGGAGTATTAATTATCTGAAATAATAGTTACTAGTATTAATTACTAAGAGATTAGCCGTTAATTAAGTATTAGGATTGCCTTTTGTATCTAACGGCTACTTGTAAGGGCTATTGTCATCTGACGGTCCATATCTCTTAGGGTTTATTTAGTTCATTATAAGTACTCACTTGTAAGGTTCTCTGGGTTAAGAAATGAGAAGATAGAAAAGAGGGTTGTTATCTGTGTTCAAAGGCATATAATCATCATTGTATTTTAGGGTTTTCAATATCTCTTGTTCGCAAACAAGACAATTGGTATCAAGAGCCAAGAGCGGAGTTAGTTCCATCATGATCTGGTCCATCAATCAAAGTGTTAGATAAACACTTTGAAAATCACACTAAGGATATGAAATCTTTGTTTTCAAAACTATCGAAGATTTAACAAAGATAGATCACACTAAGGAGATGAAATCTGTTTTCAAAACTATCGAGAAGATTTAAAAAGATAGCAGAAAGTGAAGCTGCTCACGAAAAGGAATCTTATGATAAAATAAAGAAGTTATTATCATCAATAGAGAGGTTACTTGTTCAATCACATGACTCGAGTAAGAGTACTGAAGCGATCATAAATGAGTTTACGTTAAGAAACAAGAATAAAGAGATAAAAGACGAATCAAGAGCAAACGGGTACTCGAAACACCACCAGAGAGGTACACATGCTTTTATCAACACCAATTTTCTCTCTCACGAGCCACTAAATCTGGATTTTCCTAGGTTTGATGGAGACAACCCAAGAGGGTGGATCTGTAAATGCGAAAGATTCTTCTCTATCAACAAAAATATTGAAGAAATGGATTATGTGGGTACAACTTCTTTATACATGGAGGGTAAAGCATATGCTTGGTTCTTTGACTACTAGATTGGTAAGGGATTTATATGTTAGAATTATTTTACACTTGCAGTCTGTACTCGTCTTGAGGATATAACCAATGATAATTATGTTGGCATGTTTAATAAACTTATACAAATATCTACCATGGAAGAGTATTTTGAGAGGTTTGAGACACTCAAAGTTATCATGTTGAGCAAAACCTCATATGACTGAAACCTATTTTGTGCCGAGCTTCATGCCCGGTTTAAAAAAATAAATAAAAAGCACCATACGAGATGTTCAAACCCACCACCTTATCTAAAGCATATCAATTGGCTAGATTACAAGAGTTTTTTGTGGATGGTCAACAAAAGAAATTCAAATCATCATTTTGGCCTCAACCCACAACCACCCATTTTCCCTCATCTTCTAATACTACTTCAAAACTCACCCCATCCACTACTTCATCCAAAACCCTATAACTAAATGAAAAAAGCGAGGTCTAACAACCTCACCCAATATTTCATTTGGCAATCTGTATGGACTAACTCCAATATAACTAGACAGTCAGACTCAATC